>JAOPHQ010000308.1:0-175000 GCA_030340625.1 Merluccius polli | reverse complement strand
CGGAACAGCAGCGGTGGGCTCATTAGGAGTAAAAATATCCCACTATGAACTCATTAGGTGGATAAAGTCTCCCACTCTGGGTATAAAGCCTTTGTTTTCCCCTAAACCCAATCTGGGACGGGTCGTGAACCGTGAATGTTGCTGTCAACACTCAAATTTGTATGAATGACCAAAATATTTAGGCAAACTGGAACATTTCCATAAATGGCAGTTATGCAAAATCCTTCCCGAGGTCTTTGTTTATGGATTTGAAGGACAAACGTGTCACAGCGTGGGTGAGGCAGCCTCTACCTCTACTCATACCTGGGAGGGTTTACCATTGGCTGATTTATATGTAGCTTTGTTTTCCTTCCAGATATTCACTGCAAATTGTGTGTGTATTGGAGCGTTAAAGATTTAATACACATTGATGTCTAGACTTTCTACACGTCCACAACGTTGCATAGTTTCCAAAAGGAATTACCTTTTAAAAATGCTGCTACGATGACTGGTACTTGTTCTTCATCATGTTTATAATTGTCATTAAAAAAAAAACATCACCACCATAATAATTCAATTTTATTGGTAAAACCTCAAAAGAAGGATAAATCCACAGGGGCATTCAGATGGATGCAATCATCTGATCTGCTGGCATTCTAATTAAATTGCACTTATCTAAACAATGTGTTATTATTCACATGCACTAGACAATGTGTTATTATTCACATGCACTAGACAATGTGTTATTATTCACATGCACTAGACAATGTGTTATTATTCACATGCACTAAACAAAGTGGAAATTCCAGGTGAAGGTGTGCCCATCACAGAATCGAAAACCCAGTAACTCAAAACCTAACATTTCCTCGTTTGCATCCAAGATAAGATTTTCTTTCCCAGACACCTCAGCAAAAAACTAAAATCAAAAACAAAACACAGTCGGTCTGTGTGAAGAAGAAGTAGAAGAAGATGAAGAAGTGGAAGAAGAGATGTGTTTGGGGTGTAAACAATGGCTGCTAATCCTCAGGCGCTTCTCTTTATGCGTGAAGAAGAGCGGGAAACAAACCGTTGACTCACATCACAGGTGTCAGGTGAGGATTCTGATGGTCTCCCAGATAGAAAGTCACACACACACACACACACACACACACACAGATACCTGTTTTCAGAGGTGCAACAAAACGAGAAATACTGCCTCACCTCTGCCAGACAATAATCATCATCATAATAGTAATAATAATAACAATAATAATAATGCTGATATAGACACTGTCAGCACTGCTAGACAGTTGCACAATGATCCACAAACAGAGCTGGCTGGAGAAGCTGTGCTGGCGGCAGCATGGGAAACAAGATGAAGAGTGTGATAAGACTCTGAGAGACTGCGGTTGAGACAGATCTCACTATGCTCTCTCTATGGTCTATGGAACAGGAGGAGGTAGACGTTTGGTCATATGAACCAGTAACCCTTATAGATATTTGTGGTGGAAATAAAGGTGTAACTCATAACCTGCTTAGCCTCGTGAGAGACCATCCTGATCTCACGAGTTCACATTCTGTTTCTCTCTCGCAGCTCATGATATTAATTGCGAAAGCGTAAACTCGAACGGACGGATGGTCTCCCGAAGGCTATAACCTAGGTGTGGAAGATTTTTCTGTAACATAAAACACATCTTTGACATTGCATTGTTGTGTTTGAAATAGCAGACGAGAATGCCAAGATACACTAGCTCTCATACCGAGGCATACGGGCTATTCTCCCCAGTCCGCTGTGAACAACAGCACATATCCTGTTCCACAGCAGACTGGAGCCGTTGGGTTTCCACCCCTTCCCACCTCTAAAGGACTCCAGGAGGTGTGAACCCAATACGGTCCTGAATAAAACGTGGGGTGGATTCACGCCCAAGGATCCAAATCCAGACATTCATTTATGGTGTAATGCAGACTTGATTGATTATGACGTTAATGTTTATATGCATATATTGGGACTGACAGAAATAATTCCTAACACACACACACACACACACACACCGGGATCAGCCGTAGTGTATGTTGCCCTAGTGTGAAAATAAATACATGAATAAATAAATAAATACACTCTGTAAACAAATGTGGTTGTTCTTATGGGTTTACAGTAGAATACAAAGAGATAAGAGCAAACTGCAATTTATTATACAACAATAATCCTGGTAGCCAAGAGGTTCGATTTGGTTTATTGGAGTTAACAGACAGAGAGGGTTTGAGACTCGCACATCAGGGGGACAAAGAAATTAAACATAAGCAACTCCAGGAAACCATGGGAGCTCAATCTTAACAATAAAGACTTGGTCCCATATAAAAACCTGATGGGAAATGTACTACTTCCTTTCTAATGATTGATTGCACTTGATAAATCTTAAGGGTGCAAAAATGAAATCTTTTGTCTCTCCAGAACTTTCTCACAGGTGTACTTTAAGGGATTACACCTGCCCAATTATTATTGAGCTGAATTCAACTTTGTTTTCCCACCGTCGTAAATAGTGTCTCGTCGTCAATGAATAGGATAAGAAAACCACGCAGTCAAGTTACCCTGTGACCACCAATGCTGTAGCTGGATACTCAAATAGCTGTTTTGATGCTAAGAACAGGATTAGCAACATTAGAAAAGCAGCTAGTGAGGCATTATGGAGGGGCCTCTGGAAGTCTCTAAAAAGGGGAATTCTAACCCAAACAGCAGTTGGCGACAATCTTTTGATCGAGCGGTTTATACGTGAGACCCGGGGCAGAAAGTGAAGACGTGAAACGTGAGCTGTTGAGCACAAGAAGCCAGAAGCAGGACTTAATTGCAGAAAACAAACCAGGTCTGTTGTACAGTGTAGTACAGGCTCCTGGGAACACAGCGGCTGTGGGTGTCATTACTCAGGCTGTATGGGCCGCCGAAGAGGAAATATGGCTTTCATGATTGTGCACCTTACATCCTATGGGCCGAAGGAGCCCTTATCAAAATGTATTTCTCATGCTTCTTTGTGTTTCTTTTTTTTTTTTTTGCCTTCTTACATAATATTGAATATTTATTTTTTACATTTTTAGACAGATGGTGAAGATTTGCATACACACATTAGTCATACCATAGTCACACATGGTCATTCAGTTTCAAGAAGCGTATACAATACTTCCATGTATTTCACAATTGACCAAATACCGTCAACGTAAATCAGAATATAATTGACTCTTGTTGAAATTCAACAATGGGAAACATATCTAATGTATGCATTTCCATGTTAAATCGATTGAAATGCAGGTCTGCGGCATTTTTTCCCTCCATGTTCTTTTGAAGTGTTTGGAGTCGAGAGCTGAAAAGCCTCAGGTAGTTCATTGTCCCACACACAGCCTGACTTCCTCTCCGCTACAGGGGGAGGTGGTGGGGTTGGAGGGTGGGAGGTAGGGGGTGGGTGGGTGGGTGGTTGTCGTGAGCTCCCACGGTGTTCTCATGGAGACATTACAAAGCACACAGGAGTGCTAATCCTAGCCCCTTCCTCCCCACTCCCAAACTACAATTACCAGATTACACTCCCAAACCAGTGCACGCACAGACATGCATGTGCACACACACACACACACACACCAGACACAGGTGCGCGCACATACACACATGCACACATGCACACACACACATACTTGGCCTTAAATGGATGCATAAACGTGTGCACGGACAGGCAAATACAGTGCAAGGCTGATTACACTCAAATTATATGCACACACGCACACACACACACTCACACACACACGCGCGCACACACACATGCACACACACAGGAATGCAGTCACACACAAACACACTCAAATTCTCATTGTCCAGAGCGTCACTAGATCCTTCACTAATAAACCACAGACATGAAAGCCTTCACCAAAAAGACATTGTGCTGCAAATATTTATGCAATACAAAGTGCACTCTCACTGTCTCTCATGGGATAAGAACACTGTATATACACGTCTATCTTGGGTATCTACATGCACATGTATATGTCTCTATGTACATACATGTCCTGTTTGACTGGCAGAAACCAGAGAGCCAGATAGCATCTGCCAGAGAGAGGCAGATATGTGATGGATAGGAGCTGGAAGAGAGACATAAATAGACAGAAAGAGAGAGAGAGTCTTTCCCAGTCATGATCTTGCCATATTGAAGCCAGTGTCACTAACCCTGAACCAACGACTTGACATATAGCAATTTCATTCCCATGACTGGGTCGCAGATATTTACCCACAATTCCCTCTGCTTCACCGAGCCAGGCTGTCCCAGGCTGTCCACCAGACCTTGTCCTCACACATCACATAGCCCTTATCACAACAACATCAGTCTGTGTGTGTGTGTGTGTGTGTGTGTGTGTGTGTGTGTGTGTGTGTGTGTGTGTGTGTGTGTGTGTGTGAGTGCGTGCGTGTGTGCATGCATGTGTGTGTTTGTGCGTGTCATATTCTCAAACTCTTAGATCAATAATCAATCATTTTCTAGCCTGCTTATAGCAGTTGCTGACAGTCCTTAGTTAGTTCTGTTTGGTGAAGGGATACAAAAAAGTGAAAGAAAATGTAACGTCATAAACAAGAGCTATATGAGGTACAGGTAATACATGAATAAAGGGCTTGTTGTAGTGATAGTGTGCTTCATCCTATTTATCGCCATTTCATACATCCTATCCTATTGGCGAATGTGCAGCTTGGACCGTACCGGACCACCAGATAACACAAAAAAAGAGGACATGTTAGCGCAGACATCCTCGATGGTCCACACCCATAACTCTGCGTGCAGTCGGGTCTATGACTTCTCCATGAGGTTTTATTCCTGGCACTGGACTCTGCTGCTGAGTTCTTCATGAACTCCATAGCTTGTCCGGCCTCGCAGTGTAAAGCTGCGCAAATCAACACACAACACCAGAGGTGTTTGACTATCGACTGTCTCTCTTGATCAATGGTAGGGAAAATTGAAAAAAAAGAAAAAATGACGGGAAGCCACAAAATGATCCAAACAATTCGCGAGCGGGAAAAAAGTTGAGCCAGTGAACAAGAATGTGAGGTGGCGCTGCTTTTTTCTGCGGGGAAGTGATGCAACTTTTAGGAAACACTTTAATCCAGTCAATGACATCAGCACACAGACTGTTGAAAGCCTATTCGTTTGAGTTGCTTTCCTGATTTAAACGACTTCTTGGCTCTTTGCTTTGGATCATCGTCAAAATGTATTCTACTCCAGTTAGAGTACATTCGCAGAGATCAAACATGAGATTAAGGGACGTGTACAATGGCCACAGTGTCCTCGATCCGCTGGCAAGTGTGTATGCTTCTTCCAACCTAATTCTATTACTATTGAAGATTCTGCATCCCACCAACAATATAACAGGAACACATGGATTAGTCATAACCTATTAAGGAATAAATACTTCTATCTGGTCAATTTCAGACCGACATCAATGCTGAGAAAATTGAACACATGGGCCTTATTCACCTAGTGGCCATCTTGGTTCTAAATGCTAACCGGCTCGGGGGGAACTAAATGCGGATGAGAGAATGGAGAGAAGGTATACAGTGAAAGTGAAGGAACAGAGCCTATGTGCTTTAGGGCAACGGATTGCAGATGAGTGAAAAATTTGACAAAGGAGAAGGTATATCTGGGGGGGGGGGTCAAAATGAAGTGAGATGGAAGAAAATAAAGACCGAAAGCCTGTTTTAAATCTAGAGGACGGAAAATGTACAGCAAACAAGGAAACAAAAGTCCCAGTAGTCCCTTGGGAATTATTTTATGATGGAAAGGCCACATATTTCCCAAACTTTCCTTGGCTCGATCCCTTTTCCCTTGCTTCGCCCTAAGGCAGGGATACTTTTAGTTAAGAGTTAGGAAACATTTCAAAACCAAACACATGAACCCACAGGAGAAGTCTCCATAAGTTCCCCACTGAAGCAAGTGAACTTCAAGAGCTCAAAGAGTTGGGTTCCATGGGAACTGTGTATATTGAAATATCATAAGGGATAAAAAATATAAGTTCATACAATTCAATAAAGGTTTTATGTATTGAATATGAGTAAGAACACAAAATAGAAAACAGTCAGTGTTCTTTTGTTGTAAAAATGGAAACATGATACATTACCGGTATTAAAACTATTAAGGGTCAGATATTCTTTTCAAGCAAATATGCCATGCATTGTCTATTGGAACAAATGTTGTATTAAGATTAGATTTTATCTTCAACCACCAAACTAATGAACTTGCTGATTACTAACTCACCTTTCCCTTTTTCCCCCCTTGACACTCTTTAGGCGGGCACTGGGCTGAAATGTGAGGTCATCCATTGCCTTTATACTCAGATGGTGCAACACAATGTAAATGGACAAGGTGCTGAACTCCATGCAGAGAGCAGTCTGGCTGTAGCACGCAAGACAGAGTCTCTTAGTCCATTACTCATAGCTTACTATCGTTTATATGAAACCTTAAATGTTATCTTATAATGACCTTTAAAATCAAGGTTCTATTTACCCTATACCCATTGCTATAAAAAGACTTATGGGACAAGAAATGGTAAGACACCCGGTGTAACATTGAGATTAAGCAGAGGAAGGTCGGATCCAGAGGGCGGGTGTTTAACAGATAAGTGGGGTGTATGAGGTGAGGGACCTGTCGGTGGGTACGTGGGTAAAACGAAAGCGACCTGTTGGTGGGTACCAGATGAGGGGATGATGAGAGGGACCTGTCGGTGGGTAAACCAGACGAGGGTACGACGAAAGGGACCTGTCTGTGGGTAAACCAGATGAGGGTACGACGAGAGGGACCTTGTGGGAGTGCAGAGCTGAACCCAACCCCAAACCTCTGGCAAACAAAGGCAGGAAATGTCCTTGTGTGACTGGGCTTGCAGTTACTTCCTGTTTGTGACCATGCTTCCAAAAACAGACCTGGTCTTCTGCAATGTCCCACGCCCCCCCCCCCCCCCCACCCCACCCACCAACCCACCCTCTATCCCCCCCACCACCACCACCACCACTGTGGACCCTCTAAGCCTGGTAGTCTGCAGACGTATAGACGCTGCAGTCACAATGTTGGGAAACAGTTGCGACAGATGACATATAGGTAGTGTTAATGTGTATCACACATCAACAGGTGATTAAGCTAATTAGCCTGAAGATTAGAAACATGGAAGGGCTTTTCGGGAGGTTTAAAGTTAAAACCCACTTTTGCATTGTTTCCGTTTTCTTTTTGTTTTTCTGCCATGTAGGGTGTTTACATGGCACAGAGCAGTGCTTATCTGATTCAAATAACGAGAAAGAAGGCTATAGAATTACATGCAAAATAATTCTACAATTTTAAAATAAATAAATATACAAAACAAAGCTAAATAATTACAATACCTCTTCCTTAAACTGACATTGAATTACTTAATATATCATTTAGCCTAGAATAATATGCGGAAATCTTCTAATTGTAGTAATACTAGCAGTGGTACTGGCATTCTGAAATTTGACTCTTTATTGTTATGTAAAACATTGTAAATATGTTGAATTATTTAGCTAAAAACCTTTGGGGCTCAGTCCCAAACCAGGTAATTCTACATATTAATAAAGATCAGCAATGACATTTTTTTGTTGTCATTTATCATACGATTCCTTATAAGATTAACTTCTCTTTACCATGGGATGAAGTCTATATTGGAGCAGTTCTCTACAGCTGTATATTCTCCCACCCTATAAATATATTTAGGGGAAACCCCAAACGAATGTGGACAAGAGAGAGAGAGAGAATACAAGGTTATCAGAGTAACCCTGTGGTGATACCATTTTGCCTCTGTCATCTAGCATTCGATACCTCATTTCACACAATACCTTTTAGCACTCAGGCCTCCCTCCCCTCTCCCCGTTCCCCGCCACTACAGGAAACAAGGAGCCAAGGACTCTGGCCTGGATTTCCTTATATTGGGGAGAATAACCGCGCCGATCCAACCACTAAGACCGAGTAAGCCCTCTGAGAACAAGATGCAGATTGCAGGATGCATCACTCTGTTTGATATGCAGAGGAAATAATTTGTCTAGAATACAATAGAGTGCTTTTCCTCCTCTCATGTACGTGTTGTGCCTCAGTGGTTCAGAGTGTAAGCATTGTCTTGGTGGGGGAGGAGGTGCTAACCTTCATAATGCAAGATGTCCCCCAATGCTCCAGTAAAACTGCAAAATGACATGAAGAGTGAGAAGCGCATGGGTCTGTAAATGTGTTTCTTTGACTCGTGGATTGGCACATTAAAGGATTCAATGATCAATTTACTGTTGTTGGAAATGCATCTGAATTCTGGCCTATGTCTTTTTTTTAATTTCTTCAGGCTTTAATTTTTAGGAAGCTTTTGATAAAAAAGCATTCTCTCTCCGTTTTTTAAGCAAAGACATTTGCGGTGAAGTCGCATTTGTGAGTGATTGATTGATTGATGATCAATCACAGACCGACTGGATGATTCCTCTTTTTTAAGTCGGCATGAAACCTATCTCCCAAATAGTCTTGTTTGTGTTTTGCTGTCGTTATGGGAACACATCTGTTGTCAACCCTTTGTAGCTTTGTTCAATAAAATGATGGATACCATTAAGCCGTTCCAAACCAGTTTGTTTCAAGCTGCCCTGCAGATGAACATGAAAACTCAACACCTTTATCATTACACTCCAACAGTCTCTATGTAATACATCCCATTATTCATCTGTTAATCCCGGCCTATCATATGAACACAATACATGATCCCATGCACAAGTAGTGAGAGTCTAATAGAGGAGATGCAGGAATAAATGTTAGGTTCTCCCAAGCACTCAGATCTCCAGTGATCCTTACGTTGAGGGCTATGAATGAGTAAGTATAGGCCTGGGTAATGAGTAGGAGGCAGGAGGAGCCATAGCTGCTTTATAGTCCTGACAGGAGGGACACCACAAGGCTGTCATTAAGAGCACAAGCCCCCAAATGACCCTTCACTAGGAAACCTAAGGGACCTTTTGAGGTGGAGAATACAGTGTGTGTGTGTGTGTGTGTGTGTGTGTGTGTGTGTGTGTGTGTGTGTGTGTGTGTGTGTGTGTGTGTGTGTGAGAGAGAGAGAGCGAGAGAGACAGGGAGAGAGACAGAAACAGAGAATCACAGAGAAAGAGAGAGAGACAGAGACAGAGACAGAGAGAGAGAGAGAGAGACAGAGACAGAGACAGAGAGAGAGCTTTTTGAAAAGCAATTGCGAAAAACGTATAAACGTATGAATGTATGAACATATGAACATGTGCATCGGTTTGTTTAGAAGTGCAAGAAGTGTAGTAGCAGGGTCATGATCTCTTTGCATTTGATGTGCCTATTCTTTTTGTCTACACACACACACACACACACACACACACACACACACACACAGTCGTCCCTGGGCAGTGTGTGTATGGGCACCCAAGGGCCAAACACAGGAAACTGATCAGTTGACGGGTCAAGGGATTAGAGAGGCTCTTCTATGTTCAGGGGTCAGGAGAGAGCTCTGGTCCCTACGACTACTGAAACACAATTCTTGATCTCTTACTTTCATTCATTCATTCAATATTTATTTAATCTCGAAAGATCATTGAGAGCAAGATGACAAAAATATACAGCAGATAAGAAAGAAAGAAGGATGTTCATTGAGGAGGTAAAGTGGAATTGGGATCATTTCATTTGGGAACAGGCAAAAGTTTGTAATGATGAAATTGTAATGATGTGCATTGCATAGTAATACCATAGTTTGTAAGTATCGGCAGCAGGGGTTGGCGTCGGGGTGGAGGGGGGAGTAGAAGAAAACATTAGGAGGAAAACTGTGAGTTTATTCATTCATTTAGTCTATAACGGAGACATGAAAGCAGATACAAATTCTTTAGTATGTGTTGAGAAAAGTGAACTGGGCTGGTAGTCTGACTGGATCGTCTGGCGAGTCGCGACATGAGGTTTATTCAGGTAGTATACTCAAGGTTGTCTACAGGATCTTTAAGGATTTAAACTGACCAATGGACACTAATGTATTTAGTACATTGTAGGACGTTCCACATGTCGGGGCACAGAAGCTAAAAGCAGATTTCCCAAGTACAGTGCAAACTCTCGGGGCTCGAAGTGTAAGCCAATCATTGCAGCGAGTATTATACTGTTTATACTGTAAATTCAGTTTATTCTGCCATATTTATATTTATACTATATATATATATATAATTCTGTTTATACTGTGCCATATTGCAAGTTGCTGATACTGTTCATTCTGTTTATACCTATACATAGTTTACACTTATACATATTCGAATACATATTCGCATGTTTATACCGTTAATCTGTTCTACCGCCATACTATACTATTTATATCTTCCAGATTTGCTCTGTCTTTCTTCGATGTCTTTTAGCTCATATATTTTTTTTATACTTTATATTTTGTATCATACTTATATTTTACATTCATGTTTATTGCTGTCTGCACCGGGGATAAGAGGGAAACGCAATTTAAATTCTCTGTATGTCATGTACATATGGCAGCAGTAACAAATAAAGTGACTTGACTTGATAAGGTAGTTCATGTAAGCTGTCAGCTAACAGTCCCCGGAGCAAGAAGAATAAGAAGAGGAATGGAGAAACAATGCCGCTCCACGTGCCTAAATGAGTATATGATCTGCAGGACTGTAAATACAGAGGCGTGATTTGTAAGCACCATTATCATCCATTGTCTGTTAATCATTTCTTTAGAAACACCTGACACCTCCCTTCAATTGTCACTTGTTGCCACATTATTGTTGACCGAGAAAGAACCGAATCATTCAAACATCTGACTTTTCAAATCTGAAAACATTTGTGGCCGTGTGTGGAGCATAAATTGTCTTTTTGGTAATCAGAGCTGCTGAACCACAACCACAATTCTTCAAACAAAGCCACATTATGCTAAACTGATGGATGGAAACCAACTGAATTTACATGAGACTGGGTTTCTTAAACATGTTCCTTAAGCATGCCCCAACGTCTCCTTAACACACCTACATTCCAGGCCCTACGTCCCCCACCTCTATATAGATCATAATGGGAACCTGAAAGAGATAATCCCCAACTCTGTATTCTCTTAATATGACATGGGCTGTTTTTGGAAACTTGTCAAAGGGGTTTTCTTCTTCCCCATCACTGCCGTATAACTCTCAATACAATAAGCCTATACTTGAGGGAACTTATGAAATGGTGGGAGTCATAGAATCACCAAAGGCCATAGCCATAGCTAGTATACGGATCTGTCTTCTAACTGATATAAAAAACATCACATCTTGATTTAAGTATCTAATTTAATCCAGTTTTTGCCTTTATTTTTTCTGCATTTATCTATAGTTGATTTTTAACACCTTTCTTTTTTTAGCTGTGACTTTTATCTCATTGCTGAAATGAAATTGTTAGACAGAAACATGGAGCAAAGGACCAACGACCATGTTGAATGTAAGCGTTGCTTTAGATCTGGTGGTATGTCTTTATTTTCATGCCAAACCAAGAACATTAATTAAGCAGTAATAATAATAATAATAATAATAATAATAATAACAACAACAACAATAATAATAATAATAATTATTATTATTATTATTATTAGTATTATTAGTATTATTAGTATTATTGTTATTGTTATGTGAGAACAACAAGTGGACATAGAAGAAACTGATGGTTCTACTCTCAAGGACACATACGCTTTTCATTTACCAAGCGTCTAACTGCTGCACATCTGAATAGAACAGTGGCATGCAGGGACTTTCATAGGGGCGGGGCACCAGGGTTTTTTCAAACATCCAACGCCAATGTCTTTTTTTTAAACAATGAATGAATTTATTTATTTATTTTATTTTATTTTATTTATTCATGAAATTAATATAATATGCCAGTGGAACGGAAAGTGGAATATGGTTTTGTGAATAAAGTAAAGTTGTAAAGTAAACATATGATATTCATGATACACATTTATTTCAAGTGCGACTTCAAAATCCCTCACAAAGTGCAGGGGCACACCTGAAAACACACTCTTGCTTAACAGACATTTGAAAGGGCACCACCTATTTCACCTATAAACACATGCTCATGCACGCATTCGTACACTCACTAACTTAAGTCCAAAGATGACGATGGAAATGTCGCATTCTGAGGATCAAACCTAAATGAAGAACTGCTAGAAGTCTCCACAACAGAAAGCTTAGGGTACATAGCATGGAGTTGAACATAGTGCCCACATAAAACCTTTTGAAAAGTTTACTTAACCCCTGTATTGGGCTAGAAAGGGTCACTTTCTTTTGTGTGCGGGGTCAAATTTGACTTTTTTTTTATCCACCACAAAACAGTCAATATAGTGTTTTACCTCATAACTAACTTGTTATCCATTCATAACCACAAAATCTCCACATTTATTTACCTTGCTGTTGAAAATCTCATCAAACCAAATCATTAAATCATCAAACATAGGGTAAAATCTGACCCACAGAGAACATGGGTTTTAAATAGTATGGCATGTAGCAATAAAACATTCTGGGTATAGTTTTGTGGGTCAAACCCAACCCAAACAAGAGTTTGAGTCAAGTTTGAGTAAAATTGTATCCACATTACTACCAAGACCTTCTCTGAGATCTTCAAAAATCAAATACAATGATAACCATTGGTTTTATTGTGCTACAGCTCTTTTGAAGACTTATGTACTTATTATGGAATATTTAAATTTAAAACGGGTCAAATTTGACCCCGAACAAAACAGGAGGTTTAATGTGTGTTAACAGAATATTGAACATAAGACCTTTTGATGTGCTCCCAAACCAACTGACTTTACTGGAGACTGGGTTTCTTAAACATGTTCCTTAAACATGCCCCAACATGTTCTTTACACACCACATCTGGCCCCGGCAAGCTGCCACTGCCCGCTCACACCTGTTGGCCACAAACAGACCTCTTCTTTCTCCGCAGACGTGAATGTGAAATCTTTATCAACAGCAAAACTGTTCGTCCGTTCATACTTTAGCCTTTAGGGATTAGGGCGACACTTTACGATGACAGATTCCCAGTAAACTGTGCCAGATGACTGAAAATCACTCCCACTCCCAGTGTTGCAATGGGCAAAATGGGCATGAAATATAGTGTATCATTAGAGAGTTGCAAAACATATGGAACATATAAAGATTTTGGAAAGTGGTCAACATATTAGATGGAGAGGTGCGTCAGAATACCTTGTTTTTGAACAAGAGTTTACTTGCTCTCTTTCTAGATATGGCTGCTAAAATTGTTTGTTATTTTAACTCTTTAAGATTCATGTCCAGTGATATCACACGATCCACCACACCCATCCACACACTATTCAACAAAGCCTGTGTGTGTGTGTCAGGTGCTCTCAGGGACCTATGGGTAGTCACTAGACTAGTGAGTGAGTAGTGTGTGTAAATGTTTGGTCAGACACTGATTGCTGAAGGATCAACCCCCCCCCCCCCTCTCCTAACTCAACCAAACTCCACAAGAGCCCTTCCCTGAGATAAACCCCTCATTACGAATCCATAAAGACACCTGTCCTGCACCAGGAACTAGCCAGGGCCCCCAGAGCACAACAACATGACCCACGTTGCCCACAAAGATATCTAATAGATGTCCCTCCTATTGTACACATTGTCTGTTGTTTCCTGGTTGGATATCACATGTTGAAGCATTTGGTGGTGGTGTTTTTTCTACAAAGAAGACCTCCCCAGCCACATGTTCATATATTTATAGTAACCCCCCCCCTATAACCTTGGAGCAGAATTAGTGCTACGCTGTATCTGTGTCTACGTCACGCCACCACAGAAGGAACCACATGAGGCTGTGGCGGTATGATCGCCCGTAACGCCCCGCGTGTAATTACACCCCACGAACGGGGGGAGGAGGAGGAGGAGGAGGAGGAGGAGGAGGAGGAGGAGGAGGAAGCACATGTGTAAGTTGGAGGTTGAGGTGGTGAAGGAGAAAGAGGAGGAAGAGGGGAATGAGGAGAAAGAAGAGTATGAGGAAGAGGAGGAAGAAGAAGAAGAAGAAGAAGAAGAAGAAGAAGAAGAAGAAGAAGAAGAAGAAGAAGAAGAAGAAGAAGAAGGAGGAGGAGGAGGAGGAGGAGGAGGAGGAGGAGGAGGAGGCGACTGCATCAAACGGGGCAGACTGGAGCGTTGGTTGTGTGACATGACCAAGCCCTGTGCAGCTGGCTCTGTGTTGAGCAGTGGGTCGGTTAAAGTGGAACAGGTCGGTCCATCTGTGTTATGGGGGGGGGGGGGTGTTGCCACCCCACCAGGTTAGGCACAATGCAAAGGAAAAACAACACAAATCCTGTTTACACTAAGGTTTGCACTGCGACACAATCAAACGTACCCCCACCCCCCATATCACACGGGATAACAGCACAATGGACAATCATACAATAGACAAACTTTATTTTTTTTCAACAGGATTTTCAACATTGGTATCCCCCCTCTGCCTCCCTGACACTGATTTATAGATTTGCATTTGTTATGTGTTAACAATTGCTTAATAACATTAAAAAAAGTGTGTGTGTGTGTGTGTGTGTGTGTGTGTGTGTGTGTGTGTGTGTGTGTGTGTGTGTGTGTGTGTGTGTGTGTGTGTGTGTGTGAGAGAGTCCCATTATGTTAAGTAGTCCTACAGTTAAATCACCTCCAAACTCTTCCGTACATAACCGTTAAGAAAAAAAAACATAAACATAAAACTTAACTGTTTTCAACAGTGGTCTGCCTCGGTTTTGTGCCTGCAGGGTGAAAACGTTTTCCCTCACTTTCGCTATACGCTGCTCTGCGACAGGTGTTTTACCTGTTACCTGTTGGCAGGATCCCCATAGGTTGTCATCATGATTTATGCAAACAAGTAAGTTCCCCGGAGACACATCGAGTCAAGTAGGTCGGGCCGCTCAGACATGATTCATTTCTTTGTGGGTATACTTGACATAGCCTACAGTGCAGCTACACGCCATTATTTTCCAGTCAATAAAATAGGTAATAAGTTCTCCCATTCGCTTCCTATTCTCAAATTGAGTTCAAACATTCATGTATCTCTTCATTCACAGGCTTGTTTTCCGACTGGTGTTGGAAATTAGCTTCAGCTATATACACATATGTACAGTACATCAGTTACTGCATTTGCAACTGTCAGTGTTTCTCTGTACTTGTCCCTTACTACACAAATAATAAAAAAGGGCTTAAAGCAAAGGTTTAACAGGATGTTTTGTTTTCCCCTTTCATTTTTAAATTAAACATATATAGGCTATAGATGTTAAATTGTGGTATGCCAATGTTTCATGCAACATGTTTGGCCTGTGTTTAAACAGTTTATCTGTAGCAGGTAGCCTGAGAACGATGGGAAACCGCCACCACTTAGCTGATTCAGCATGAACACAACTTACCTGCATTGCTGTCAGCATTTACTTATCAACGTGGACGACACCTACTGCTGACACAAGGTTATCATATTTCATTTGACCATTGAAATTGTGGGAGTAGATGGGAAGTAGATACCTCTATTTGGGTATTTATTATTTATTTATTGCTGTAGTGTGCCTATAGGCTATAAGTAGTGTGGCATAATTAAACTGCAATAATAAAGTGTTTCATATAGTTTTCTCTTCACTTGTATGCTAGGCAACTAAATGTTAGGCCTACTACTTTCATTGAACAGCCAAGCTGAGCTGTTTATATAGGCCTATCCAATGTTGAATGCATGAATTTAAATGTATGGCTATGAATACAATGACTTCACCGATAAAGTAAAGAAAACACGGCGCTACGATAAAGTGTTCCCTTTTAGAGAGTTAGCAAAGCTAAAGGACATTTAGCGAGGCACTACTTGGTGATGCTGGACGTTGAGGAGGCGCGGAGGAGGACCGCCGCCCCCAGCCGTGAGCAGAGGGAATGGAGAGCAGCCTCTCTACTCTCATTCTCTAGGCGGGAGCTCGAGCGACAGCACGCGCACGTAGACCGGAGACGCGGGACTTTCTGTGGACCCACCGGCGCTCGAGGATGATGAGCAAGACCGGATCTATGACTCTAACTCACCTGGACTTATAACGGTTTTTTTTTTAAATCAGAAGGAATGCATATTTTCTTTGGGAAACTTACTTTGTTGTTGTCGCTGGTAGCACTGACACAAGGTAAGCGACGGCGGCGACAGGCGACCACGCCGTATGTAAACGTGGAGAATATACCTTAAAAAGTGTTGTTAAAGTTTTGGCTTTTAACCCATTTCAGGGACTTTATTCTAACACTTTAGACATGCGCACACGTGAACGGTGAGGCGCGTGTGTACTCGCTACTTCGAGGACTTTCGTTTCAAATCGCGCGCCGGCACTTATTATCGTTGTGATTTTTGTATTTTAATTCGCTACTTTATTTTTCATTCGTTACTTTTTAGACACCTGTCGAGAATGATGGCGGTGTCTAGAAAAGTCAACCTGTGCGCTACTTACCTGCAGGCTAAACTTGAGTCTCCAGAGAGACGGCTGTTGCGTGCTTGTTCACGGTGCATGCCAGCAGACAAGTGGTTTTTCTCACAGCTATGAAAGCTCCTGCCTTTGCAGTTTTGAGTGTGAACCATTTTTTGCAATGCTGTGTTACTCGCCAAATATGGCGCATTCCTCCAGACAAGTGTCCAGCAAATTGCTTTAGGTGTCAGTAGTCACACCAAGCCTAAATGTCGGACTTTTTCCTTTTGTAAAAACTGTCAAAAACAATGACTGAATGGCCTGAAAGTACTTGTACGTTACATTAATTGCTATAATGAAAGTTGGAGTCGTGAAAGTGCAGTCCTGTAAACACCTTTAATTCGCAGGCCTAAGATGCTCCATGCCCACCGAAGCGTGTTTGAACCATGGGAGTTGTGAGGCGACTCCAGACGGCAATGGGGAGTGCAAGTAAGTTTAACATCTGTCCTTGGACACTAAATTAAAATGAAAACAAAAAGCCACATGGATGATGAAGGTTGGAAAAGCTTTGCTGTATTTAGTATGAACATTTGGACTCATGTTCCTTGAAAGCAAAGGTCCAGAGGAGCCAGCAGAAAGGTGTGGACATGTCAGGGGACAGGGGTCACTGTGTGTGTTTGTGTGTTTGTGGGTGTCTGTCTGTCTGTCTGCCCTCACCCCTCTAGTACAACCAGCCCAACTCTCGCCATCTCTCTCTCTCTCTCTCTGTGCCTTAAATCTTGTTTTTCTTTTCTTTCACGGGGCGACAGCTGGGGTTGCCAGAAGCTTGGTGACCATTGTTCTCTCCTGCCATTAATTCTGTGTGACTAATCTGGGTGAGGTTTCCCAGAGAGACCCTCACAGTCTCCCCATCGCCCCCCCCCCCCCCCCCTCCCCACACACACACGCACACTGACAAGCCCGCACACACACGCGCCCCCACACACATACACTCCGTCCCTCCCTCCTGGGATTTTGTCCCCACTTCAACAACCCTCAACACTCCCGTCTCGCTGTCTCTCAGTCTCTCCCCCTGTCTCTCTCCCTCACTCTCCCCCTGTCTCTGTCTCTGTCTCTGTCTCTGTCTCTGTCTCTCTCTCTCTCTCTCTCTCTCTCTCTCTCTCCCCTGCCCCCCTGTCTCTCTCCCTCACTCTCCCCCTGTCTCTGTCTCTGTCTCTCTCTCTCTCTCTCTCTCTCTCTCTCTCTCTCCCCTGCCCCCCTGTCTCTCTCCCTCACTCTCCCCCTGTCTCTTTCACTCTCTCCCTGTCTTTCCTTCTCTCTTCCATTCCCTTTGACAGATGGCAGGGCATAGTGAAGCATAAGCCTCCCAAACGTCATCCTTCCCAATACAAATATGGAGAGAGTGCATTTTTTAATTACCTACTTACAACGTTTAGTTCAGCCTGCTCCTTTCCCGCCTCATGTTTCACCAAAGTCAACCGCAGGGTTAGCTCAGGCTTTCCAACCTGTCACGGGGAGAGGTGTGGGCTTAGGGTGGAGTCTGCAATCCGGGTGGGGTTCTGCTTTTACCTGAGAAGCTGTGAAGGAGGAGAAAGAGGAGGTTACTTGGCAGCTGAAGCGCAGGGCATGTTGGGTCAGGCCATTGGCTCTCAGCCACATCTTAATTCGGCGTGGCTATGTTACACACACACACACACACAGGCACACACGCGCAGACGCACGCGCAGACTCACATGCACACACACACTTGGGCCACAATGCCATCATTGTGCCTCCTTCACTGCACTGTCCTCTTCTGGGCTTCCTATTAAGTGGTGATTGGGTTAAGTAGCTTTCTCCAGCCCTGCCGCTTTGTGAAAAGATGAGCGGGAAAAGCAGGCTCTTTGTTTTTGTCCACTCTGCTGTGTGTTTCTGTTGTGCTTCTATTGGGCTGCAGCCACCAGAGCGCTGACATTCAGTTTATTTTTTTTACACTGAGATTATGAAGTGATTATTGCACTTTTGCATTTTAGACATTTGCAATTTGGAATTTGTATGACTTTATAATGGATTCATGATATATTATTGTGATGACAATCAGAATAAAGACTACATATGGAAGACTATCATATGTCCTTTATGGCCAAACGGTCACCTTCTGTATTAACATGTAGTAAGAAATAAAAAAATAAAAAATCCATATGCTAACCTACTAATTGCAATGCAAAGTGCAGATAGTTAATTATTGTAACTATGGACAGTAAAGGTTTGAATGCGTAGCCATTAAACGGGATGGTCCAAAAATACTTGCACCAAGAAACGATAAGCAGGGACTGTACAACAGTACAGGTCCTTGTCAATATGTACGCCTGCCACTCATCACGTGGCGTTTTTCCATGGCACCACTTATGCTCCTGACAGAATGATGAGTTGCTTTCGCCTCCAATCAAAACTTGCCGCTCCTTAGGTTGAGTGTTCTTCTGCAGGTCAAGTAAGTGCCCTGGAATGGTTTTATATAGTACAGCAACAGAAGGCTACTTCAAATGCCATGCCAGAAATTCCATCTCCTCGCCTTTGGCATGGGCCATCAAGATGTTGACTGTTTAATCTCCCAAGAAATTAGATTACGGCCTCTTTGTCTCCCTGCAGCCGGCTGGAAGTCAGCAGACAACATGGCGAGGACTGGATTGATCCAATGCAGACCAAGAAAATGTTTTTTTATATAAATATGAAAGATATTTGAAAGACCAATCTTGCTCCTGGCCAGAGAGATGAACAAGTCTAGAGTCTAAAATGATTTTGTTCATATTTAATAATGTTGTTCCCCGCATCCCACGCATTGGCAATGTTGGCTTATGCATAATTTCCAAAGTTGATGATGAGAGACTAATGAATAATAATAATACAAAATTCCACTGTCCCATTTTTGCTGATTGAGTCAGTTTCACAATTTCTAGTAGATCAGAGAAGGGCCTACCATACCTTACTTGGGTGCACATTTTGTCACAAGTTGACTAGTAGAATATAGTATTATCTATTCTATAGTACACTATAGAAACACAGTGAATCTATGTTTTTCAACATCAATATGATCTGTTTCAGCTTGACTTTGGTGTGTGTGTGTGTGTGTGCGCGTGTCAATGAACTAGCATACAGAAAATTACAGTGCCTGAGATGCATCAAAACCTGTGCGTCACTCTTGTGTTCCCACGGTTACAATCATTCCTTCTTAAGGCCTTTACACACCAGGGACAAAACGAAAAAACGAAACGCAAATGCGGAATATTCGCATTCAAACCATTCACACCAAGACTGACACAAATGATCGCGCTACATGCAGTCCACCGAAAATGTAAAGTTTGCACCGTTACGCAATCATTCATTGTTGACATGGACTCTTCGAGCAGCAGCAGTAGCGACGATGAGCTTATGATGAATGAATGGTTTGGTTTTATGAATGGTTTTCTATACATTCCCTTGACAACGAAGTACGCCCCTCTTTTGTAGGCCACCTACACCATGACAGTTACGTTCAGCTGCAATACTTCTCTTTATAGTTTGTCAAAGAGGGCACTATGTTGTGAGACCAAATGGATCAATCGATTGACATCCATATTGTTCTGTGACAATATGCTATACTATCCATGGCTATATACAAATGCTATGACATCATTCCAGAAAATCTTTTGATCACTTGAGCAAAAGTCATTATTTTATTGGTTGGCTTGTTTTTTTAGTGTCTGAAATTCGCCGAAATCAACCAAGCTGCGGAAAAAAATAATATGCACAAGTTTCGGATTCGGTGTGGATAGACTCATAGAGATAGATAGGTTCGGATTTTTAAATTGACGTGCAATTTATTCGCACAAATTATTCGCATCTGGTCTGAAAAGGCCTTTACATGACCACGACCAAGATGGAGCTTCCGGAAACCTGTGACCCTTCCCAATGCCACTGTGATAACTCTTGTAGAAGCTCTTGAGGATGTTTTGTCTTGGCCTAGTAAATGAACAGTTTACATTTTTGGTGTGACAGGTTCAACCATGCAGATGACCACTACCTCGAGCAAAGTGTCTGGTGTTGATTCTGAGGTTGAGACCTCTACCTCTACCAACACCTCAGCCCTCAGTAGTTCAAAGGGAGAACCGTTATCAGTGTTAATCAGTGTCCTCACTGTCATTAGGGCTCTGATAAAGTTCAGGAGCTGTGTGTGTGTGTGTGTGTGTGTGTGTGTGTGTGTGTGTGTGTGTGTGTGTGTGTGTGTGTGTGTGTGTGTGTGTGTGTGTGTGTGTGTGTGTGTTTGTGTGTGTTTGCTGGGCTGCAACGATTAGTTGATTCATCAATGAATCAGTTGAGGGAACTGTGTGTGTGTGTGTGTGTGTGAGAGAGTGACTGTGTGTGTGAGAGAGAGAGAGAGAGAGAGAGAGAGATAGAGAGAGAATCACACACGGTGATTACAATCCAACTGGACGGGACATCAGCAAGAATGTATGTATTTTTTGTATGCAATGGGTGTGTGTGTGTGTGTGTGTGTGTCAGAGTCACAGACAAACACACACACACACCTCCTTGTGCCGTGTCATTGTGCCGGAGCACCTGTCTGTGGAGCGTAGTGTCGCAACGGATGAGGACTCGTACTACATACTCCTACATCAGTAATCATGCCACATTATACTCATGATAACCTGTGGCTTTCCCCATTCAGCTGCAAACAAAGACCGCTTTACCCTGCTAGTCAGCCAGCTGCTTCAGTCTAGACTGCACACACACACACAAATATTCAGCGTTTTTGTAACAAAATGGATTACATTTTCAAGGTATCCAGACAGCACAATCAAGGCACCCAAGCAGCTGTGCAGATCTTAAAGATATGGTTGCTGGAAAACACACGCACACACACACACACATATACACATACACTGTGCTGCTCTCAGACTAAACTCCACTACTTAACAAGGTGGCGGTAACGTTTTAGACTGTAGCAACTTCAGTCTCCGGTTACACTACGTCCACTACATCTTGAGACGCCTGTCAAGCCTCCAAGTGGTTCCCAGCCCCTCAAAGCAAGCAGTAGCACCGGTCATTAGGCACACAGACACACACACACACGTCCAAGTCCCTGGGGGAGTCTGCTTGTTCCCATGGTTTGACTTGGTAATAGTAGTAAATAAACAGTGTCCCTAATGAGATAGGCTGCATCCAGATGTATGCTAGACCGTTCAGCTCCCATGGGTGATTAGAGGACGAAGGACAGTCGGATTGAGGGAGAGAGAGCGAGGGGGCGCTCGCCGGTCCCCTTTAATTTTAGTTTGGTTATCAGCTCTGGTCCAAAGGGTTTTGGCACTTGTGCCGAACAACTTCATTTAGTTCCTGTTTGGCTTTTCAGAGAGCTCATCCCCCCTGTCATGGGTTGTTTTGTTTATGTTTGAGGTACTTTTGAGGCTTTAGTTTTGTTTACGATCAAGTTTCATTATCTAATTTCTTGCGTCACAGTTTTGTGTCAATGCTTAAAAAAAAACAACAACAAACAAACCAAAGATATGCTAGACAGGAAGGTGAGGCAGACAGAGGTGAAGGGTAAAAAGAAACTTCTTCCTCTTCTTACCCCTCAGGCCAGAGCTTTTAAAGTCCAGACGAGACCAAAGGGGAATTAGTCTAGGGCCGTGCAGCAAACAGCCAGGAAATGAGGCTGAAGGGTGGGGGGGGGGGGGGGGGGGGGGGGGGAGATGAGCAGTTGGGGCCCAAAGTTAAAAAATAACACAAACACAAACAGACACTCAAGACAATAGAAGAACAACATGTTCAACTTCTCAACTCTAGTGCAATGTTTATATTACTAGACAGAACTTTTATGATGAATACAGGACAGTGCCACGCAAGGAAAGGAAAAAGCAACAGTTCATGAAGTCATACGGCAGTGAGTGTCGGCTTTAAATATAGAGTCGTGATATAGAAGTCTAATAACAAAACCACAGCAATAAAACTAATTGGACTGGAGCCATAATTCCCGTTTTTACTATCCCACAGAGCTTAAGTGTGCTTATTCACGACAGTAATGCAAAACAAACATATGAACAACCTAATTCACAAAGCCTCTTACTGGGCTAGAGAAATAGTTCTCTCAGTGTGTTTATATACAGTGTGCGCACATGTAACCTAGATATGGAGGAGCCGCCTCAAAAAGCACTATCTCTTTCTGTGTGTCGTGTGACCCTAGAAAGATGGCAGATGGCAGATTGGCCCAACACTGCGGAAAGCCCCCTTTTTATTTTTTTTCCAGAGCACCGCCTGACGAAGGGTCATATGTCACCACAACATCTGCTGTGGTGCTCGCCATCGCTCGCGCCGACCTGTTGCCAGGGGCTACAGAGGCAGCAGCACAGCAGAGAGATAGATAGAAAACCGCCTGGTGGAAAACCAAGTCGAGAACAATAGTAGCAGGGCCCCACTGTGAAGGGATGACGGAGCAGATAATAACAGTATCATGCTTACGTGTTTAGTGATGATTGCAATGCTGCTGTCTCACACACACAGATGACACCCCCCCCCCCCCCCCCCGTCAATACAACACCTGATATTTACTCAGCTCCTGATTTGTCCCGCTCCCACACTGTTTATCTTGCGGTTCAGTTTACCTGCTGCTGCTCCCCCCTGCCCTGCTGAGATTATCCTGCTCCGGAGCTCCAGAGCTCTCTCTTGTTGGAGCAGCTGCTCTGCTTATTTGTTCTGCGCAAAGTCGCGTCTCTATAAAGAAAGGGAAAAAAAACCTCAATGAATGCCTTTTGTCTTAAAGCCCCCTATTTAAAAGAAGGTCTGAGGTATTATACGGGCTGGTAAATGCCCTATAAAAGTGACCGCGTGCGCCTGGTGCCGACCGGCGGCCGCGTAATAAAGAGCACACTGTAAGCGTTCTCCGCCTAGCGTGTGCTACGGCTGACCCAGAGCTCCTCACCTCCACGGGAGCGTGTTTGGATAGTGCGACCACGCGAACCTGCAAGGGAGCACAGCACACCAGGCTTCATCTGTTGTTTGTCTTTCAGGTCTGGGTGTTAGACTATAGGGCTAGGGTGGTGAGGGCCCCCGAGTGCGGTTTCAGATCTGGTGTGAGTTTTATGGCGGAGCTGTAAAGCGGGGCAGTCAGCGAGCTCCATTGATGTTTTCTTTGCGCAGGGATAGTGGGAGGGTGATCAGGGTGAGAGACGAAGGGCACATTTCGAGACAAACACCGACATTCCTTCTGAATCGTTCGGCCCTCCTCACCCTGTACTCTACCATACTGTACTTTACTCAAGCTTGTTACTCAATTTCTACTGTACTCCTACTGTAACCTTATTCCTTACTCTATTGTACTCTTCTTCTCTATACTACTCTCCCTTACTTTACTCTACTCTATCCTACTCTACTGTACTCCACTGTATTTTCTCTATATGTTAAAGACATATAGAGAGACAGTGTGTTTGTGTGTGTGTGTGTGTGTGTGTTGTGTGTGTGTGTGTGTGTGTGTGTGCATATGCGTGTGCATGCGTGTGTGTGTGTGTAATGGGGTGAGGGGACTTGGGATCGTGTGGACTTGGTGGCACTGAGAGGGACTTCCAAAAAAGTCTACAAATAATGAGGAGAAAAAGGAGGGGAAGTGGGCAATGAAGCAAATTTAAAGGAGGGAGATTAGAGCAAGAGGAAGAGGAAGAGGGGAGACAGGATGGGAGGAGAGGAAAGGGGAGGGGCTACTGCTCAATGGACCGCCCTCAGCTTGCAGGCGCCCTGAATGGAGAGGAAAAACAATGCTTGCTCTCTCTCTCTCTCTCTCTCTCTCTCTCTCTCTCTCTCTCTCTCTCTCTCTCTCTCTCTCTCTCTCTCTCTCTCTCTCTCTATCTCTCTGTGTGTCTCTCTCTCTCTCTCTCTCTCTCTCTAACTCTCTGTGTGTCTCTCTCTCTCTCTCTCTCTCTCTCTCTCTCTCTCTCTCTCTCTCTCTCTCGCTCTATCTCTCTCTCTCTCTCTCTCTCTCTCTCTCTCTCTCTCTCTAACTCTCTGTGTGTCTCTCTCTCTCTCTCTCTCTCTCTCTCTCGCTCTATCTCTCTCTCTCGCTCTCTCTCGCTCTCTCTCGCTCTATCTCTCTCTCTCGCTCTCTCTCTCTCCCTCTGTCTCTGTCTCTGTCTCTGTCTGTCTTTCGCTGTCTCTGTCTATCTGTCTCTTTCTCTCTCTCTGTCTCTCTCTCTGTCTCTATCATCTGTTTCCCTCGCTGTCATCTTGACTCATGGCATGTTTCTCACTCTCCTGCTCTCCTAAATTCAAATCAGGGGGCGGAGGGGGAGGGGGAGGGGGCGGCAGCTGGCGCGGTCTGCTCATTAACATGCGCACCTGCTCCCTGCGGCCTTTTTCCAGCGCACTTGCGCAGCGCCTCGCGACCCCAGCACCCGTCGACACCGCCACCGCCACAGGGTCTTAACTGACCCCCCCCCCCGTCACCATCACCATCGCTACGCTGAATACATTGCTATGCACTTGCTCCATCAGCGTCACCGCCACCGAGCGTGCTCATGCTGTCCTGTGAGGGAATGAGCTCAAGGGTTAAGGAACGCGGCAGACTGAATTCCCTCACCATGTATTGTATTATACACTATAGGCTTCACCGCCACACCGCCGCCACAAACACATCAATTAAGGTAGTTAAAAAAAAAAGACGTTTTTACTTTGTAGCCAATGACCATCAAGGAACCATCTGAAAGGAGTTAATGTGTGATTATTGTAAATTATAACGCTAGACGTTGACATTGTCCCCCCGATGTAACAGGAGAGGCTCATTTAAATAGCGCTACACTGCAAGCGCTCTAGGTAACTTTGCTCTGTGCTGAACGTGTTAGCACATCATTAGCTGAGCAGTGTTAACGCGCCCCGGTTTTTATTTCCTAGCCGAATCCCCCGAGATAGAGGGACCCTGACTAAACAGTAAACACACTGCTGGCTGTACAGGGGGTCTCTCACACACACACACACACACACACACACACAAACACACACGCGGCCGCCGGACGTGTGCATACTTCAGTGCACACAGTGTGTGTGTGTGTCTCTCTCTCTCTCTCTCTCTTTCACACACACACACACACACTGTCACTCTCTCTCTAACACACACTCACACACACACACACACACAGTCCCCTGGGAATGTTTCTGCATGGCCCGAGGGCTAATAGACCCGTTGGCCGTGGTCAGGTATCCGGGAGTCATGCTGGGTTAAGTTAAAATTTCGCTTTTTGAATACAACAAACTAGCTTAGATAGATTTAGAGGGCGTGTGGGGTGTGTGTATGTGGTTTTACTTCACAACAGCTGTGTTGTAAATTTAAAGGGAATCCACAGAAATACACCGCAGCTCTTTATTGTATGTTCAAAGGTGGGTGTTCATGATGTTGTGCTGTTGTATGAAGGGGTTCTTGCCATGTTAAGACCTGGGTGGTGCTGCTGTATGAAGGGGTTCTTGTCATGTTAAGACCTGGGTGGTGCTGCTGTATGAAGGGGTTCTTGCCATGTTAAGACCTGGGTGGTGCTGCTGTATGAAGGGGTTCTTGTTATGTTAAGACCTGGGTGGTGCTGCTGTATGAAGGGGTTCTTGTCATGTTAAGACCTGGGTGGGTGCTGCTGTATGAAGGGGTTCTTGTCATGTTAAGACCTGGGTGGGTGCTGCTGTACGAAGGGTTCTTGTCACGTTAAGACCTGGGTGGGTGCTGCTGTATGAAGTGGTTCTTGTCATGTTAAGACCTGGGTGGGTGCTGTATGAAGGGTTCTTGTCATGTTAAGACCTGGGTGGGTGCTGCTGTACGAAGGGTTCTTGTCATGTTAAGACCTGGGTGGGTGCTGTATGAAGTGGTTCTTGTCATGTTAAGACCTGGGTGGGTGCTGTATGAAGGGGTTCTTGTCATGTTAAGACCTGGGTGGGTGCTGTATGAAGGGTTCTTGTCATGTTAAGACCTGGGTGGGTGCTGTATGAAGGGGTTCTTGTCATGTTAAGACCTGGGTGGGTGCTGCTGTACGAAGGGGTTCTTGTCATGTTAAGACCAGGGTGGGTGCTGCTGTATGAAGGTTTTTTTTGTCCTGTTAAGAACTCGCCTAGAGCAGTCTCCGTCTTCATCCCTTTGGATTGAGATTACTTTATTGATCCCAGCCGGGAAACTGTTTCTGTTACAATTGATCAGTTCACAAGATAATAGAAAATAGAATACATTTAAGTTGTAAAAAAATATGAAACAAAAAGTATGGCAATGAAAATATTAATGAAAGCAAAAATAAAAAATAAATGTGTATATGTACCAAAACATGTAAATAAAAATGGCATATAAAACATATGTACATAAGGTATACATACAATATACATAGCTATGAACTATGAAACATGAACTCATAAAAATTCAGAAATATTGTTGATAGTGTCAGAGTGAAAGCCTCTCCGGTACGTAAGAATAACGCGCATCGGAGCCGCGGCGTGGCACTTTGAAGCCGCCACAATGTTAGCTCACAGCTCAAACATGGCATAGACACAGCCTTGTCCTCTGGATGAATGAGCACTGACAAAAGGGCACGAGGGAGAACAGTTTCAGGCCTAAAAGCTGCTGAAGGATGGGGGGGGGGTACTCAAGGTGGCTGGCCTTTCCTGTTGAACATTTTTTTTCTTTCTTATTTTCAGGAAAAAAGATGGGATTATGGACAGGAATTCGAGGCTCCTGTGTTTTCCTATGTTTGAAAGGTTGTAATCTGGGGTGGATTATTTGCTTTGTTTTGTTTTATACCAAAAACAACCATCCACTTGGCCACCCAGTGTTGTCGTTGCTACAGCATTGTGGTTTTTTTTTTAAGGTGATGAATATGGGAATTTGACAGTAAGGGGGGGGGGGGGGGGTCCCTGACATGCTTCAAGGTGGTCGGTCTTTGTCTCCATTCTCTCTCTTGAACATGATCAATCTTCTCAGAAACAGTTGGTTTGCCTGTCTTCCTGTCTGCTCATGTATGTGTGTGTCGTGTGAGTGGAAAATTGGGTTTTGAGATCCATGGAACTCTCTCCCTCTTTTTCTTATTGCTCTCTCTCTCTCTCTCTCTCTCTCTCTCTCTCGGAACCTTTTTTATGGGGGCATTTATGACTAAAACACAACCTGTGAGAAACATCACAGAAGTGCACGCCCCTTCCTCCTCCTCTTCCTCCTGCTCCTCCACCTTCCATCTCATCCTTCCATCTCTCCCTGCCTCTCCTGTGTTTTACGGCCTGAGACACATTGTGTGAGGATGGGGTCGCTGGAAGCATGAATACCCTCTGGCTGCATAGTTTCTCATGGCTGTGTTGCTGGTTGTAAAACCAACAGGGAGAGACACAGCCTGCTGACCTTGGAGGCTCTTTTCAGACAAATGACCAGTTAGCAGCACTGCTGTTGGTTAGCGCAGGCTAACATTTCCCATGCAATAGAGGAGCCCATCATGGGCTGACCATTGTGTCCTCCAAAGACCCTTCGTCATCTGGTGGTCTTTTAATATGAACACCAGGCTAAAAGAGACAGCTAGCTCCCTCTCCTTTAAATTCTCCCCTTTTGTTGTAGTGTGATAACTAAGCTGCAACACTTTCCACTGTTATGTAAGAGCTTCAGAGAATCAGTAGCATTTGTGCAGCACTATAACTTTCTCTGTATATTAGTTTACTGGATAAAAAAAGCTGTGTCCAAAATGAACGCCTGCCGCCAGCCAATAGTGGATGGATTTGACCATTTAGGTAGAAAAACGAATTGATGGTCATTGTAGCCAATGACCATCAAGGAACCACCTGAAAGGAGTTAATGTGTGATTATTATAAATTATAACGCTAGACGTTGACATTGTCCCCCCGATGTAACAGGAGAGGCTCATTTAAATAGCGCTACACTGCAAGTGCTCTAGGTAACTTTGCTCTGTGCTGAACGTGTTATCGCATCATTAGCTGAGCAGTGTTAACGCGCCCCGGCGCAGGCTGTTTATTTCCTAGCCGCAGCGCGAAGGCTTCCTAATCCCTCGAGATAGAGGGACCCTGTCTAAACACACTGCTGGCTGTACAGGGGGGGTCTCACACAGACATACAAACACACACACATGTGGTCGCGCACACGCGTGCATACACGCACACACAGTGTCTCTCTCCCTCTCTCTCACACACAGTCACTCTCCCTCTCACACACACTCACACACACACACAGTCCCCTGGGAATGTAAGGGGGTTGTATTCTGCATGGCCCGAGGGCTAATAGACCCGTTGGCCGTGGTCAGGTATCCGGGAGTCATGCTGGGTTAAGTTAAAATTTTTGTGGAAACATAAAAATGTTATTTGAGAAAATGATATTTGATTTATTTGTATTTTTGCTTTTTGAATACAACAAACTAGCTTAGATAGATTTAGAGGGCGTGTGGGGTGTGTGTATGTGGTTTTACTTCAACAGCTGTGGTGTAAATTTAAAGGGAATCCACAGAAATACACCACAGCTCTTTATTTTATGTTCAAAGGTGGGTGTTCATGATGTTGTGCTGTTGTATGAAGGGGTTCTTGTCATGTTAAGACCTGGGTGGTGCTTCTGTATGAAGTGGTTCTTGTCATGTTAAGACCTGGGTGGTGCTGCTGTATGAAGAGGTTCTTGTCCTGTTAAGACCTGGGTGGTGCTGCTGTACAAAGGGTTTTTGTCATGTTAAGACCTGGGTGGGTGCTGCTGTACGAAGGGGTTCTTGTCATGTTAAGACCTGGGTGGTGCTGCTGTATGAAGGGGTTCTTGTCATGTTAAGACCTGGGTGGGTGCTGCTGCATGAAGGGGTTCTTGTCATGTTAAGACCTGGGTGGGTGCTGCTGCATGAAGGGGTTCTTGTCATGTTAAGACCTGGGTGGGTGCTGCTGCATGAAGGGGTTCTTGTCATGTTAAGACCTGGGTGGGTGCTGCTGAACGAAGGGGTTCTTGTCATGTTAAGACCTGGATGGGTGCTGCTGAACGAAGGGGTTCTTGTCATGTTAAGACCTCACCTAGAGACCATTCATCATCTGGTGGTCTTTTAATATGAATACAAGGCTAAAAGAGACAGCTAGCTCCTTTAAATTCTCCCCTTTTGTTGTAGTGTGATAACAAAGCTGCAATGTAAGAGCTTACGGCAGGAAATTGCTACAGACTCAAATCAGTAGCATTTGTGCAGCACTATAACTTTCTCTGTATATAAGTTTACTGGATAAAAAAAGCTGTGTCCAAAATGAACACCTGCCACCAGCCAATGGTGGATGGATTTGACCATTTAGGTAGAAATACAAATTGTTTGGGTTTTGAATGAATATCAAATTAATAAATTGGGTGACATATTAATTTAAAATTATTTCTTGGCAAGTAGATTTTTTCACTCTGGTGAGTAAGTTAATTTTGGTGCTAAATGATATATGTAATAAGTAAACACTAAATGGTAAATGTTCCTGCTCCTCCCAGGTGTCGTGAGGGATATGTGGGCAGCCGCTGCCAGTTCCGTGACCCCTGCACCACAGAGCAATGCATGAACGGTGGCACGTGCCACTCTGTGTCCCGCGGCAACACAGTGAACTTAAGCTGCACCTGCAGGCCGGGGTGGACGGACCGCCTGTGCACGACCTGGGTCGACTCCTGCACCAGCACGCCGTGTCACAATGGTGCGACCTGCGAGCCGACGGGCCTCCGGACATACCGCTGCCGCTGCCCCCCAGGATGGTCAGGTAAGACATTTCTCTCATTTTAAAGGGCCCCTCTTTTACCACCAGGTGTGAGTGTTAAAATTGTCATGTGACTACTCTCCAGTGACATCACAAGTGGGAGTATCCACGGAGATGTATGATGGATAGATCAGCCTACCAGTTTGTACAGTCCACTGGGTAGGCTGGTAGACTGATCTAGTCGTCATACACCTGGGTGGACAATTCCACTTGTGATGTCACTAGAGGGTAGTGATGTCACAATTTTGAAACAGCTTGTAATGGCTAATCACACTCATACCTGGTGGTAACAAAATAGGGGCCCTTTAATAAAATCCACAAGTTAATACCATCCACAAGTCAATCAGACAACAGTAACAAAATCATATAGCTATAGCGTGTGCGACACCCAGACATTCAGTTCTGTATTTCACAACAGCAACAGAGGACTAAGAGTGTTTCTTGTCCTCTCTTCCTCCATCTCCAGGTAAACAGTGCCAGCAGGCGGACCCCTGCACCTCCAACCCCTGCTCTAACGGAGGGCAGTGCGCCGCCTTTCAGTCCCACTACATCTGCTCCTGCACAAAGTTCTTCTCCGGCAAGACCTGCCAGCAGGACGTCAACGAGTGCGCCCAGAGTCCGACGACCTGCCTGAACGGGGGTGTGTGCGTCAACGAGGTGGGCACCTTCCGCTGCCAGTGTCCCGCGGAGTATGCGGGCGTGCACTGCGAGAGCCGCTACATGCCCTGCAACCCGTCTCCGTGCCACAGCGGGGGCACCTGCATCCAGAAGGGAGACACCAGCTACGAGTGCTCCTGCGTGCCAGGTGAGAGCCGCGATGGAGCCCATCCATCGATAGCAATTGACTATCAATAGAAATTCAATATCAATACCATAAATTACATTTGTATACATTCAGATTTTTTTAGAATATATTATATTATTTATAATACATGTATTTTGGATGTTGTTATCTATGAGCATATAACAACACAACATGTATATGTAACAAAAATATAATACAACACAAAATGTTCGAGCAGATACACTGGTAACTCATCCAAGTTTCGAGATGATGTCATTAAGCAAGGCTTTGATGATTTCCTTGTTTGCACATTTGTACGTGTGTGTGTGTCTGTGTGCGTGGGTGTCTGTGTGTGTGTGAGAATAAGCAGCAGCAGGAAGGCTTTCCGTCTTATCGTGAGGAAATGGTCAAAAGACAACATCCCCTTCCAGCTAACTTGCCATTACTTGGGTGTCCCGTTGTTGGTTACATTACCACAAGCTGTTTGTATTGGCAGAGAGCAATGAATGTAATTACTATAATGTGGTAATTTGTATGATCTCATACCATCATTCTCACAAACTTTTTTTATCACATCTCATCATAACAATATAGTTATTCAGTTATTAATTTTAATTAGCAGTGTTCATTTAAGCAATAAGAAGCGTTGTGCCTCACAATGCCCCCTAGCTGTTCTTAAATCACTGTAAATCACTACCGTTATTAAAACAGTTACTATAGACTACCTAGTAAGATTTCACAAAATAAACACACAGTAACATAAAATGCGATAAGCGTCAAGCAATATAGTTCCTCAAGACAGCCAAATGGTTGCCAAGCAATGAATTGTTATGTGGTCACAGGTGTGTGTTTATAGTATTTTACAACGGCTTTGAGCCAATCATAATCAAGGACCGGAACTATCCGTTTTATAATATGCCACACAGCGTAGTCTAGTATTTGGCAGTTGTAAAACTCAGGAATGAGTTTCGAGGTTTCTTAACCGTAGGAAGTGTGCGTGTGTTACCACAAGAGGGTACGGACACCATTTTCCCAGGGTAAAAACAAGACGGTTAAAACATACCAAACTGTTGGGTAGTTTCACTTCCTTTGCTTTTACTGGAGAAATGTTTTGTTGAAACCATGAGAGATGGTTTGTTGAAGTGTCTGTGGCCTTGAAACGATACATTGACACGAAAAGCCAATTAACAGGCTGGTTTAGTTTTGATGTGAGTCTTGATGTGACTGCATTGCTTATGCAATATTAGTTGTCATGAAAGTTATCATGTCTGCTAGTCTGCAGTCATTAAACGAGCCAGTGCCTGCCAACTCATCGTAACCTGTTGTGTATTGTAATTGTACCCAAAATAATCAAATATTACTACCCACAATGCATGTTTGACATGTTAAAGAACCGTCACTGTCTCTTTCCTCCACCAGGTTTTGCTGGAAAGCATTGTGAACAGAATATTGATGATTGTCCAGGCCATGAATGCGAAAATGGAATTTGTGTGGATGGAGTCAATACATACAACTGCCAATGCAAACCAGAGTATACAGGTATATATACCTCCTTAGAAACCCTCTCCCATTAGAAACCCTCTCCCCTTAGAAACCCTCTCCCCTTAGAAACCCTCTCCCCTTAGAAACCCCTTTCGCTTAGAAACCCTCTCCCCTTAGAAACCCCTTTCCCCTTAGAAACCCTCTCCCCTTAGAAACCCTCTCCCCTTAGAAACCCTTTCCCCTTAGAAACCCTTTCCCCTTAGAAACCCTCTCCCCTTAGAAACCCTCTCCCCTTAGAAACCCTCTCCCATTAGAAACCCCTTTCCCTTAGAAACCCTCTCCCCTTAGAAACCCTCTCCCCCCAAACTTCTTTGCTTCCACACACATTTATTTTAATGTTGTGTCACACTAAGTGACTAGTACTAGTAGTTTACTCATGGGTACAAGTCATTAGGCAGTCTGTTGGTGTACAGCTGTTTACATGGCCTTTCAAAACTATGAATCATTTTTGATAAAAAATGATCAAACATCTATAGCTTAGAAACCTTTTTATTTTCATAATTTCAATGTTCCATGTCTGTAAAAACACTCTTGACACCCGATCGATACACAGGCCAGCTGTGCAAAGATGACGTGGACGAATGCCAGCTGATGCCCAATGCCTGCCAAAATGGCGGCACGTGCCACAACACCCACGGCAGCTACCAGTGTGTGTGCGTAAACGGCTGGGCCGGGTTTGACTGCAGTGACAACATTGATGATTGCGCGAGCGCCGCATGTCACACGGGCTCCACTTGTCACGACCGCGTCGCCTCCTTCTACTGCCAGTGTCCCGTGGGACGCACAGGTAGGAATTTTGTAGCGCTCAAGTAATGAATAAAAAAAAAGAAACCACTATTAACATTACAAAAAACAACAGTGGCATGTAGCCTTCAAGTACTTAAAACAAAAAATACTGTGCTTAATTATAAACAATTAACTTTTTATGATGGTACAACATTATTATATTTTGAGGACAGATGACAGACTGAATGGTAAGGACAGTAGCCTAGTACTACGAGCTATGGTTGGCCTAAACAAGGTAGCCTTTAGCATTTAGCCATTGTAGATGTCATATGCAACAAAGTTGGCTACACAGCAATGCCAATTGTCTCAAAGAAAAATAATGGTAACACTTTGGATACGTTGTTAATGTAACGTTAACGTGACATGAAACTCACTCACCTTGAATTCTTTGAATGAATCTGGATGTCTGTCTTTGAGGTGCTTCACTAAGTTGGAAGTGTTTCCTCCTTTCGTTTGAAAAGCTTGATGGCATTGTTTGCATATTGGTTTTTGCAAATCTATTATTAATCCCTGGTCATCCGCCTCAAACACATAGTACTTTCATGCATGGCTCTTACAATTTATTTTCCGACGAGCCGAAGCGGAGCTGTCGCTGCAGCTGCAATTTCCATCTCCTGTGTTCCTCTGGCATGTAACGACAGACTAGAACACTTGTAAGTGTATATGCTGCCCCTGTCACATCCAGAGGAATTGAATCCCTGGTACCTATGGTACCTATGTTACTGTCGAAAAATGAGTACCGTCACATTTTCAGAGTTGTCAGTCTCACACCCAACGCCTCTCTGTCTGTCTCTGTCTCTGTCTCTGTCTCTGTCTCTGTCTCTCTCTCTCTCTCTCTCTCTCTCTCTCTCTCTCTCTCCTGCACCAGGCCTGCTGTGTCAGCTGGATGACGCGTGTATCAGTAACCCGTGCCAGAAGGGCTCCAACTGTGACACCAACCCCGTCAATGGGAACCATGTGTGCACGTGTCCCCCGGGCTACTTTGGGAATTCGTGTGACCGGGACGTGGATGAGTGTGCCCTGGGTAAGAGTCCACAGCCATAAGATGAATATTTTTTTATGGTTATATTTGGTGTCAAATGATTTATTTATTTACTAAGTAGCCGTGTAATAAGCGGGATAATGTACAGCGAGCCGTTTGCGTCGGGGTCACCCTGTCGGAGTTTATTCCGCAATAATGACCAGCTCGCTGGACATTATCTCTTACATCAGTGGTTGGCAACAGGCGGCCCGCAGGCCAAAACTGGCCTGCCAGCAATAATATCTGGCCCGGCAGATTACTTTGATAATCTGATTTATTTTATTTTTAGTTATTTTTATCCATTCTCTGCATCTCCCACACATGTGTGTCTTATAAGGCGGTCTGTGTTGCAAGTTTGTGAATAAAGACACTAGGCAGATTATGTGTCACTACTATTGTATTCCTTAATGCAGCGCAAAACCCAGACACCGGCACACAACTGTGGCTCTTTTTGTTTCTGACTGTCCTACACAATTTAACCACAGGGATGAGCAGTTGACTAAGCAGTTACAACAAGACACTGTGTACCAGTCTGTCGCAAGTTCCAGTTGCATTTTTTATCAATCAATTTCTTAAATAAGCCGTTGATTATGTTCTGGCCCACCATCTAATGGGTTAGAAAAATATTGGCCCAAGGCCAAACTTACTTGCCGACCCCTGCCTTACATATTTGTATTCTTTTCATAGTCGCTTAATCTAACGATTATTTTTCAGATTGATCGATTATTCAACATGAAACAGGGTCAGCAGTGTTTTCAATAACCTCCGCTTCAGGGGTTCTAAAAGTATGTGTAGAATAGGCGTAAACTTAGTAAAAGTTATGCGTTTTAAGACGAAAACAAATAAGTGTGGATGTAGTTTTACATTTACTTGCTTTATCTGATAAGCAGCCAAGAAAAACGAAAGTATTAATTATTCATATTTGAATTTCTGAAGCATGAAGCGATTAATTGACTAACCGTTGCAGCCCTAATTTGTATATGAATTCTCAAGTCACCACACCAAGTGTGTTGGTAGCTAGCTTGGACTAGCTGTGTGTTGGTAGCTAGCTAGGACTAGCTGTGTTGTGTGTTGAAACAGTGTAGAGGCCAAAAGTTTTATAGACGTGAGTTATTGAAGTAGTCACGATTCTAAGCAAATACTATATGACTGTTATAGAAGAATAATTACAGTCAATGTCACGCTGTCACCAGATGGAAAGCTAAGGAGCATTGGCAGTCTAGCCTGTATTACGACCCATACTTCGAGTATTGGGCTATTTTCAAATAAACGTAATAAATTATACTTTAGGATTTTGGAGTTCATCATTTCTATTGACTTGTTACTTCACCCATTAGTCAATCGAACGTAATAAATTATACTTTACGATTTTTACGTTTATGATTTCTAGTGACTCGTAACTTCCCCTTAGCCGACCATCCAACGTCCCGTCTGTTCCCCTAGGCTCCAACCCGTGTGAGCACGCAGGGAAGTGCCTGAACATCAAGGGCTCCTTCAAGTGCGAGTGCCAGCGTGGCTATGTGGGTGCACGCTGCGAGCTTGACGTCAACGAGTGCATGTCCAACCCCTGCTTGAACGAGGCCACTTGCCTGGACCAGATAGGGTACTTCAAGTGCATCTGCATGGCAGGTAGGCCAGCGCTTCCGATCCCTTGGACAACATTATAGTACTAAATGAGTGTTATTCGTTTGTGTGATTGTGATTTTTGGGTTCTTTGTAGTTCTTCATAGTTTTTAGGTTTTTTTAAAAAAAATATCTCTCTCTCCCCCCCCTTCTCTCTCTCTATAGTTTTTTGTCTTTTTTTTAATCTTAATTTGAATTTCTATCATGTCTACTGTGTTGTACTTTCTGCTGCCATATCTTAAAGGTCAAGATCCTAAAAGTGCAACTTCCATAGTAAAACATATTTTTTCATTTTGTCCATCACAAATATAGATAGAAGATACTTTCTTTCTTTTACTGCATTTCTCAGAGGTATGACAAAAGCGATTTACAATTATTGCCTCACATTCACCCATTCATACAAACATTCATACTCGGGTCAGCCATGCAAGGCGACAGCCAGCTCGCTGGGAGTAGTTAGGATTAGTTGGCACTTAGCTAGGAGGAGCCGGGAAGCGAACTAGCAACCTTCCGATTACTAGGCAACCCGCTCTACCTCCTGCACCACTGCCGCCACCGGTAGAGCAAATACATTTGTGAGCTCCGAATCTCTGAATGACTCGAAAATGATTTCATCATAATAATCTCATCCAGTTTATTTATGATAAACAAGTATAATAAGTAAGTATAATAACAAAATAAGTGAGCCAGCAATATCAATAGTATAAAGTATGATATGATATGATAAGTATAACATAAGTCCTTCATATTAGCCGATATGATTTTAATCCATGATGCCAGTGTGGCAGTTGGAATTTAGTTGTTTTTTTTATTTTCTAGAATGGTTGTTTTCTTAGCCTAACCAATACTCCTCCTCTCTGTCTCCCTGCTCGCTGGCTAATTGGCTAACAGGCTATACGGGTGAGTTCTGCGAGATCAATATAGACGACTGTGCCAGCAACCCCTGCTACAACAACGGCAGGTGCATTGACAAGATCAATGCCTTCCACTGCCAGTGTCCCACAGGTGAGCCAAACACACCCCTCTTGGTATGGGGGGGGGGGGGAGGGAGGGCTGGCAGGTGGTGGGTGGTGGTGGGTAGGTGGGTCTCTGTTGAGGCCCAAGGGGAGCGCTAGTTTCTTTCTTGATCCCCCCCCCCCACCACCACCACCCATTTCTATCTTTATTTCTTTTTGCTCTTGTCTCTTAGTTTTACCTCTTTTTGTCTGTCCGTCTTTCTGTTTGTCTTTCTCTGAAACACACAGAAGCGTGCGCCATGCACACACACACACACGCACACATCCCTATGGGCTGGTGGTTAATCTCCGCCCGAGGCAGGTTCACGCAGGCCAGGCTAGCCCAGAATGAAGACCGCGTTTTAGCAAGAAAAGGGAAAATAAATCTATACGGTAAAGCTTAGGCGAGTGTGGACTTTAAACACGTTTTCTTTTATCCCCTCCACGGCCTGATGAGTGTGCACTTTAGTGAAGTTAGGTTGTTTTTAGACAATATGTACACTTGTTTCATGTTACCACTACTATTCTGTTATTATCTACTATCACATATATGTATCATATATATGTATTGCAGTGCTCTAAGTAGTGCCATGTGTGTGCGGCGGTGAGCAATGGTTTTCTTAGCTGGCTGTTCCTTGGCCTGAAAGGAGCTGTGTGTTGTTGTTTTGTCATGTTTTTTTCTTTGGGCCTTTTCTACGAGAGATTCCTCAGGAATTACACCATTTGTGGGCAAGACGGGGTATTGATGCTTTGTCGAGTGAGTGGAATGTAGCCGCTGAATAGCGTAGGGACCTTTGGTAATGAACCAAAGGAGAAGGAACACTCTCCAAACTCATCACATTAGGGATCTCCGTTTCTTTCAGCCAAATCGTTGAACTGAAAGAGATTGGTGGGGGGGGGGGGGGGGGGGGGGGAGTGGTATTTTTTATTTTTTTGCATAGGAAAATAGTGTAGCTCAGAGTTAGGGTGGATCAAAGCGAGCGGGTGGAGCGAGGCAGCCTTACCCCTGTTGAGAGAGAGAGAGAGAGAGAGAGAGAGAGAGAGAGAGAGATGGGGAGGGAGAGGAAGCAGATGAATACATGTTGAGGGGAATGGACCGTACAGACAACAGAATAGTAGTAGTACCCCTTGAACACCCCAATCTGTGTGTTGGTTAGAGAGGACCTGAAAGGGGCAGTGGTGGTGAAAGTGGTTTTTGGAATGAAAGTTGTGGAATGAGGGACGGGTGTGTGTGTGTGTGTGTGTGTGTCTGTGTGTGTGTGTGTGTGTGTGTGTGTGTGTGTGTGGAGGGTGTGTGTGTGTGCATGTGTGGAGGGTGTGTGTGTGTGTGTGTGTGGAGGGTGTGTGTGTGTGTGTGTGTGTGGAGGGTGTGTGTGTGTGTGTGTGAAGGGTGTGTTTGGAGGGTATGTGTGTGTGTGTGTGTGTGGAGGGTGTGTGTGTGTGTGTGTGGTTGTGTGTGTGCGGAGGGGTTGGGGTGGGGGTCCTGTCAAGAAAGGGGGTCAGTGAGTTTTGGAGAGGCACAGACAGTTATAGCCAAGGGAAAGTAGGGGTGTGTGTGTGTATGTGTGTGCAGTGTGTGTGTGTGTGTGTGTGTGTGGAAAGAGGGGGTGTGCTGGGGGGGTCCCCTCATTGCTGTTTCTTGAGATGTAAATTTTTTTCGTCACTGTTGTGGAGGCACAGGCCCGAGGTTAGGCTCCCCTGCATTTCATTTCTGTACGCGGCGTAGCCATGGAAACCCCACTTGGATGTGTGGAAACGTTTGGTTCAGAGAGGTAGTGGCTAAGACCCTCTTTGGTTGCCGCATCGGACGGCTTTAGACCCTTTTTGGTTGCTTGTATTTGCTGCATAAAGGAGGGGGGTGCATTAGTGTGTGTGTGTTTGTGGGTGTGGGTGTGTGTGTGTGGTGTTGTTATTGGTGTGTGTGAGCATGTGTGTGTGTGTGTGGGTGGGGTGTTGTTGGTGTGTGTGGTATTGTTGGTGGTGTACGAGTGTGTGTTTGTGTGTGTGTGTGTGTGCACGTGTGTGCGAGAGAGGGAGAGAGAGAGACACTTTTTGGTGGCAAATCATCTGGTTTAATGGAGCACGATCAAGGGAAGACAGCGTTTACCAAGCGAGGGGTCCATGACAGAGACATGGGAGGAGAAGTGGAGAATATAGCCTGTTCCGAAAAGATGCTGCTGCTCAGTGTTGTGAAACGCGCCTATATAGTGCTGGGCGGTATGACCAAAAATTCGAAAGTAGTGCAACTTGCAATAATTATACTTTTGCTTCAAGTTCAAGCCCAGGTACATTACTATTATTCAAGTAAATTTAAATAAAACAAGGAAAATATAAAACAAGATTGTTTTGAAGACACAATTTGCCTCTGGCGACAACTTTAGCCCAACAACACTTGCATAAAATGGTTGTTTAGTCGACGTCGGTCTTTTTGAAACCAAAAAACCCCCAAACAGCAGACACGGCTCCTCTTTTTTTAAGTTCTTCAAGTTCGGAACTTTCTTCAATGTCTATCCTATCCATCATCACTGCAACGTAACTCCAGCACTAACCTAGGTTTGCCTCGCAGTCGCCCGAGAATATGCTCTGGTCGTAACATGCGTGTTTAGATGCGCGCTGCGCAACATTGAAAAGGGTCCGTCTGAAACATTGTCGCGCGGCGCAGCGTTCCGAACGTTGTGTAATCAAATACACCGGTATGCCGGTATATTAAAAATTCATATCATAACGAAAATACACACCGGTATTCGGTGTGAACTGGTATACCGCCCAGCACTACGCCTATACCACCCTGAGAGCCACGCTAGTTTAGCATCAGACACACAGACACACTACACCCACACACACACAGGCTTAGTGACAACTCAGTCTCGCCTGGCTCAAACCACCTGTGTGTTCTCATAGAAGTGGAGTTCCTGCAGCTTTATCTCTTCATCAAACAGCTCCCCCTCAATGCCCCCCCCATCCACACACAGACGCACACACATGCACGCACACACACACACACACATTTCCCCTGATTATGATCCTCAAGGTCTGAATGCCATCAAGAGATTGTGGAGAGTTTGGAAAAAACTGAAAATGGCACTGACAGAATAACAGCCAAACAGGGGGGGGAGGAAGAGAGAGAGAGATGGAGAGAGAGGGAGTGGGAGAGGGGGAGAGAGAGAGAGAGAGGGAGAGAGAGAGAGAGAGAGAGAGAGAGAGAGAGAGAGAGAGAGTTTGAATAGCCCAGGGTCCTGAGGTCAAGCAGTCGGCTTTCATGGGAGGCGGGAAGGAGCTGTTGGGTGGGGGGGGGGGGTGAGGAGAGGGGGGGGCGGGGGGGTGGTGAGGAGAATGCACATTGTGATGGAAAAGTTTGAGGGGACAAAGGAGGCAGTGGGCTCAGCTTGGCGTTGCATTGAACCGACACCCCCCCCCAACACACACACACACCCCTCCCTCTTTAATTTTTTGTCCTCGGTCAGGACAGGAGGCCTCACAACTTTCGTTCTCTCCATATTTATTTCCCTCTGTCACTCCCTCATAAGAACGCACCATGCACAAATACACACACGCACACACACACACACACACACAGAAGCTTACACACTCTCCCGCTCTTTTTTTAGAGCTGAAAAGAGTGAAAGGGAAAAATTGAGCTAGTGATGCAGTTCATTAAAATGCGTCACCCAGACTGAGGAGAGCCCTCGTTATGACACACACACACACATTGGCAGGCCAATCCAGCCAACATGAACACTTAACTCTTCATGCTTCAGTCACAACTGTTGAATCCAACGTTTTATTCCAGGTTTCACTGGGAACATCTGCCAAAACGACATCGATGAGTGTGCCAGCACACCATGTCAAAATGGTGCCCGGTGCACTGATGGGCCTAACAACTACACCTGCGAGTGCACTGAAGGTAAAGAGAAAGTAGCGGGAAAATGGGATAAAAAATGTTTTCTCACTACCCTGTTTAGAGAGGTATAACTAGTCAACCACATTACCAAATTATGTTTTGCCATTAATCTGATTCATAGTATTTAGTAAGAATTTGTGAAACAAATTGTAAAACTACTAAATAGTAAGAAGATAATTCTTCCATCCAATTTTCCCAGTTTGTTTTCTAGAATTAAACCTGCACTATGTACGCTCCCATTAGCAGCCTCTAGTGGTTTGAGTTGTAGCTACAGTTATAGCAGTGGGTGGGGGGGGGGGGGGGGGGGGGGGCAAAAGTGGACCAGAATTAAACTAGTTATAGAGAAAAAGTCCCTGGATGGATTGGCTTATGGATGGTTGCATTTTATTCTTGAGCAACTTTGTAGTTGAGATATTTTTTCTAATGGAGTACTGTAGCTGCAGTTGAAAGGTTACATTACAGTGCAGGTTTAAGTAGAGGATGATTATTTTTGCGTTGAGACGACGATAAGATAAACTAACCCACCATCTGGTTGATTCCTCCAGGTTACAGCGGGAGACACTGCGAGACGGACATCAACGAGTGCTACTCGAGTCCCTGCCACTACGGCACCTGTGTGGACGGCCTGGCCACCTTCACCTGTAACTGCCGCCCGGGCTACGCCGGCCGCGTATGTGACACCAACATCAACGAGTGTCTGAGCCAGCCCTGCAGGAATGGAGGCACCTGCCAGGACCAGGAGAACGCCTACGTCTGTAGCTGTCCTGAGGGAACCACGGGTAGGCTAACGGGGTGGCCGCCATGTCGGCCCAACCGCACCCAACACACAATTACACGCACAACCCTAGGCTCACAGTCATGGGCATACATGCACGTACACATACTCACGCACAAACATGCAAACACACACACACACACACACACTCAACAATACTTATAGGCCAATATGATAAAAAAAAATGACATAATATGCTAACATGCTACAAACACACACATGATGACACAAGTCACATTGAAAACCATTTTGAGATCACGTGTTGACTGCTTGTCATGATCATTTCCCAGGTGTCAACTGTGAAGTGAACATAGATGATTGTAAAAGCAATACCTGTGATTATGGGACCTGCATCGACAAGATCAATGGCTATGAATGCGCCTGCAAGCCTGGCTACACTGGTGGGTATCTAAACCTCGACTATAAAGTCCAGAGAATGTCCAACTGTTGGCTGCAATGATCTGTCTCTCTCTCTCTCTCCCTCTCTCTCTCTCTGCCTCTCTGTCTGTCTGTCTGTCTGTCTGTCTGTCTGTCTGTCTCTCTCTTTCTCTATTTGTCTCTCTCTCTCTGTCTCTCTCTCTCTCTGTCTCTCTCATATCGCTCTATCTATCTCTGTCTGTCTGTCTCTTTCGGTTTCTCTCTCTCCGTCTCTCATATCTCTCTGTCTCGGTCTGTCTTTCTCTCGGTCTCTCTGTCTCATCTCTGTCTCCCTCTCTCTGTCTCTCTATCTCCCTCCTTCCCTCTGTCTCTCTCTGGCTCTCCCTCTCTCTGTCTCCCTATCTCCCTCCATCCTTCCCTCCCTCTCTCCCTCTCTCTCTCTCGCTCTCTCTCTCTCTCTCTCTCTCTCTCTCTCTCTCTCTCTCTCTCTCTCTCTCTCTCTCTCTCTCTCATATCTATACATATCAAAATCCGTATTAGGAAGTTGAATCTGTTTCTGGGCTTCATCTACTTTTGCCTCTCAGGTGACGGCAAAACAAAGTTCTATGGGGGGGGGTGAGATAAGGTGTGGAGGACGAGAGAGGTGGAGGAGGAGGGGGGGGGGGGGGGGGGACAGATGGCGAACGAGTGAGCACACTCCTCTGGGCCTCGGTGTCACTTTCCTACCCCTCCCTGTCCCCAACCTGCCACTGTTAAAACACACAAGCTGCCCTCCTATACAAAGACACACACACTGCACACACTGCACACAGAGAGTCACTGGGGAGTTTAGCGAGAGAAAGGGTTGCCTGAAAGATTCCTGAAAGTTGAGCTTTTAAGAGGTTGTGAGCTGGTCTCTGCTTTATGGCTGAATGGGAGGTCTTTATGGAGTCAACGCTTCAAGTGGCCGACAAAGGGCGACTTAAAACTCACCCGAACATTTCTGAAAACGGATACATTTATTACCGGGACGCATAGAATCCACAGACTGTATGTGTGCTGGCTCTTTCCTGCTAATGTGTCAGTTGTCATTGAACTTTTGATATCTGTTGCGATCAACTTAATAGACACAACATAAAACCCATCCAAGTTTAACGAGTTGTTCTTCTACTTGATGAAGCCCATTTGCTCCAGGGCATTGGCACCACCAATTATTTGGCCCACAGGAAGTGAAGAAGTTGTAATATTTTTTGTTATTGGCTCACTTGAGTTGTGCCAGTTGTAATTCTCACATGTGACATTTGTGTGACATTTGAGGGCAACAGATGTGTGCAATACAGTCGTAGTGAACGTGTGGATGATTTGAGGGACACGGCCAGTAGTAAATTAAATTAAATTATATACTTTATTAATCCCTATGGGGAAATGGAGGGCAGAAGTTTTAATTTGCATGTTTTGTGGTGTGGGAGGAAACTGGAGCACAAGAACACCACACAGAAAGGTCCCCCCCACCCGGTTCGAACCCAGGACCTTCTTGCTGTGCCAAGTCAAGAGGCTTTGCCATTTCCCGCCATAAAAAATAAGAATGTGTTCTTAATGGCTTGCCTGGTAAACAAAGGTTAAAAAGTGCTAACCACTGTGCCACCATAACGTTCTACAGGCACCATGTGCAACAACAACATCGATGAGTGCGCCGCCAAGCCGTGCCACAGCGGGGGCACCTGCGTCGACGGCATCAACAGCTTCACGTGCATTTGCCCGGAGGGTTACCACGACGACACCTGCTCCTCTCAGGTCAACGAGTGTCTGAGCAACCCCTGCATCCACGGACGCTGTGATGACAAGGTCAACGGGTAAGTTGACCTCGACCTTGTGTCCAATCGAACGGGCTGGATGGTTGGCTGAGAGCCTGTCCTGTGATTTGTCCATAATGACATGTCCCATGAAGTTTTCCAAGTGAACATGCGCATTCTTCCAATATGTTATAACTATTATAATAATAATAATAATAATTATTATTATTATTATTATTAGTATTAGTAGTAGTAGTAGTAGTAGTAGTAGTAGTAGTAGTAGTAGTAGTCGTAGTCGTAGTTGTAGTAGAAGTAGTAAGAGTCATTTTCCATTTGACCATGGATTAAGTCGGATGAAGCCAGCATAGCTTTCATGGTTCAGTCAGGACCACTTTTGTCAAAATATCTTTTATTCTAAAGCAGAATATTACATTTGGCGGTATGGCTCTGTTCTGGGACCTCCTTGTCCTTCCACGTGCCTACGTGGAAAACCTTAAGTCAGGGAGAGCACACCTCCCTGCCCTTCCATGTGCATACATGGAAAGTTTAAGACAATGAGCGCGGCAGCAGAGACCCCCCCCAGGGTACAGAACAGAGCAAGCATCAATGACAATCAGAAAATGACATTGATTAATTAGATACAACATAAAAGGAGGAGCTGGGTGGAGGTGGGTTGCAAAAAGCTAGCAGAGAAAGCAGCGAAGATAGGCAGGCTGAAGCAGCTTTAAATAAGGCGCCAAGAATGATATTTGCCAATGGGTGCTTGAGGGGGAGTCAGCTGAGCTGTCAGCTGACTGTGTATGGTATCCAATAGGAAGCTAGGGGAATCAGCTGATGTATGTTTATAATACTACATTATTTGAAGTGCTTCTGCATACTCAAAGACATAAATCATAAAAGCGGCAAAACTATGACTATGATTATGATTAGCTGTGATCATATCTGTACTGAGGGCTGAGCCTGACTTCGTGGCCTGCCTGAACTAACACTATGCTCAATTTTTTGATTCGTATACACATTAGTGATCATGACTTGCATGCAAATGTTTAGAGCTGAGGTACAAACAAATGCAAAGAAATGTATGAGTGAAAGTGCTTTCTGCACCGTTGTCCTCCTCAGCTACAAGTGTCTGTGTGACTCCGGCTGGAGCGGTAAGAACTGTGACTTCAACACCAACGAGTGTGAGTCCAACCCATGTAGGAACGGAGGGACCTGCAAGGACATGACCAGTGGTTACATCTGCACCTGCCGCATGGGCTTCACCGGTGAGTACTGTGTGTGTGTGTGTGTGTGTGTGTGTGTGTGTGTGTGTGTGTGTGTGTGTGTGTGTGTGCGTGTGCGTGTGCGTGTGTGTGCGTACCTGCTTGCGTTTGTAACAAATGCGTGACACTGAATATTTGGACTCTTTAACAGGGTACCTACAGAGTCTTACATTAAAAAATGTCAATTTGAGGCCTTAAAAAGCCTCTTAAGGCCTCTTAAATACCATTTGCATGGGTCTTAAATATTTTTTGCGACTGTCGGGAGAGGAAAAATAATAAACCTCAAACCAATAAATGTCAGTCGTTTATGTATTTTATGTGGAATAGATATTTATTTGTGCGGCATGCACAAGCTGTGTTGACCACTGCACTGGCACCATAACTTCATGCGCGTGCAGGATACTTTTGTCAGACAAGCAGCACTGCTATATTACACTATGTCAATAAATGTGTTTACTTATAAAACAATTCCAGGTTGAGGATTGTCATTTACCTATACACCGCTGGGCCCTGAAATTGGTGTTAAATTGTGCTCTAGTATTAAAAAGGTATTAAAAAGTCTCAAATTCAACTGGTTGAAACCTGCAGGTACCCTGTTTCAAATTGTATTATAATTTTGATCTAACGTGTACTTACAAACGTGTGTGTGTGTGTGGAACCACAGGACCTAGCTGCCAGACCAACATCAACGAATGCGCGTCCAACCCCTGCTTGAACCAGGGCACCTGCATCGACGACGTGGCGGGCTACAAGTGCATCTGCGTCCTACCTTACACTGGTACAGAAATTATTATTATTAAGTATGGGATTTTGTTATGTCCGTTCGCTCTGCTATTTCCCGGCCCGGGAGAAAGACTTTCCAGGCCTCGTGTCGGTTCTGTTTTTGCGATCCGAGAGGAAAGACGTGCGCCAGTTGACGTAGCTCTTGATTAAAGTTCAGCTGCAAGACTTCCTGGGGTATGAAAGGCGCCGAGGCCCGTGACACGTCACATCAAGTATCACCGATAACAAGAGAAAGAAAATATTACGCACCGTGTTACCCTCTCTGGTCCTTTCTCTGTCCCTATTATTCTTATTCAGAATAGATCATGATGGAGCGCCTCTGGGGCTCAACCTTTTGGATTTAATTCAACACTTTTTTTTTTTCATTTTGGAAGAAGAAAAACAGGTTTCCCAGTATTAAAGGTTTTTTTACTGTGACGGGGGGCAGGAACGGGAGTTTGACATATTTCCTGTTTGGGCACTTCCTGTCTCACAGAACAGCAAATGGCTTGACAATGGCCGGAAGCTGAAGCTGACTTCCTGTCAGAGCCGTGTGTTGTGGAAAGAGATAGGGAAATGTCTGTGTGTGCAGGCCCTCCCTCACATTTAAAGAGACGTGTGTCCCTGGATTCTTCTGATAGCACTGATTTAAATGATTTAAGTACTATCTGTTGGTTACCTCATGACTTCCACAACAGTGCAAAAAAATATCGATTTGTCTTTTTTTTTGTGTAGAGCCTGCATAATAATATTGTGTGTGCATATGTTTGTGTGCTTGTTTGTGTGTGTGTGTCTTGTAGGAGAAAACTGCGAGACCCTGCTGGCCCCGTGCGGTCCAAAGCCCTGTAAGAACGCAGGCGTCTGCAAGGAGTCGGAGGATTACGAGAGCTTCTCTTGTGTGTGCCCCGACGGATGGCAGGGTAAAGACACACCAAAAGCGCATCGCTGTGATGTAAACGTGTCACGCATCAACCACACTTTCATGACGTTACATCACGCACTCGCTCGCTAGAGCTGAACGGCATTGATTTTTGTAACTTTTCAAACGATCTTGTGAATTTTATATTCACATGGGAACACATATTTTTTTTATTCAGTTAAAAGGTGCTCAAGGTAACACAACCACCTAAAATCCACCTTTCCAAAATGCTACTATAAACAGGGTATCCGTGTAGGTATTAAAAAGTCTTAAATTCAAGGCATTTAAGGCCTCAATTTAAGGCCTTAAAAGGCATTCATTAATTATACTAAATATAATTTGCATATGTCTTAATATTATTTTTGCGACTAATAAACCTCAAACCAATAAATGTCAAACTTGTATGTATTTTATGTGAAATAGATATTTATTTGCCTCCCACGGCACAGCGTTCAGAATGGAAAATATCCACCAGAGAACGTCTCTCTGCGTTTCTCAGATTGTCAGTAAACCCTTCTGGCGAGGGGAGTTTGTCCACTAGTTAATCGATCGATTTCATTTTTCTCCAATCTCTCCCTTCTTCATTGCCCCCTTCAGGTCAGGCGTGTGAGGTGGACATTGACGAGTGTGTCAAAAGCCCCTGTCGCCATGGCGCCACGTGCCAGAACGCCATGGGGAGTTACTGGTGCGACTGCAGACCTGGCTACAATGGACGCAACTGCCAGACAGACGTGGACGAATGCAAGCCTAGTAGGTTTCATTTGACCATTCGTCCACCCTCCTTCAACCTCAATGGTCCTCAAGATCTGTAGGTTTCACGTCAACTGGGATCTTTCCCATTGTAATTTAGGGCCGCACCCGACTCTTTGGCAACATTGAGTTTCCATGAATGTGACTCAACGAGTTGGACTCAGCAGTGAGTTTAAAAAAAAAAAAAAAGACTTTTTGTGTGGTTGACAAAAAAGTGTTTCATGTGAGGCTGACCTTATATGTTCCTTCAGTACGGTAGGAATATCGATTTTGGCTTAAGAATAAAAATCAAGTTCATGCTTGCCTTGCCCGTGAATGTGTTTATCTAGTAGGTTACATTTGAGATCAGTTTACATATGCAAGGATCATTAATACTCAATGTCTGTAATACACTGCATTTAAAGCTACCTGGTGGTCTCAGCCCACGTTTTTTGAGCCTAGCTAAATCCTAAAGTGGTCAACACATGATGAATTTGCTGGATGCTAGGTTGGGCGCTGGGAATATAGCCAGCCAACAGATCAACAGAGTTCAAAACCATGGAAACATGTCTTCGGGTTAGAAAAGAAGAAAGCCATTGGCGTTTAGATTCCATTGGTATTAGAACTTCAAACAAAGCTGTGATCTGATTGGACGTGCTTCGAGAGGTCAGCCTCATCCGGGGCTGACCTGAAATGGTTTCAACTTAGAGCGCAGTGTCAAGGTGGAGAATCCGAGTGGTCCAGTAGTAGTAGCGTCAACGCTAGGTTAGCTTCAACGCTAGGTTAGCTTCAACGCTAGGTTGGGCTTCAATGCTCAACTCTGTAGGAATACATCGTTCAACATGCCAATGTTGAACAATCCGGTATTGACCGCATAACCAATGCCGCTCCTTATTTTTGCCCAGACCCCTGCAGCAACGGAGGCCTCTGTCTGGACGAGGTGAACAGCTTTCTGTGCACATGCCTGCCAGGCTTCCGGGGCACCAAATGTGAACAAGACACAAACGAGTGTGAAAGCAACCCATGCAAGAATGGAGCCAACTGCACCGACTGTGTCAACAGCTACACCTGTACCTGTCCGCCGGGCTTCAGCGGGATCAACTGCGAGAATAACACCCCCGACTGCACAGAGAGGTATGGGGATTTGATTTGTGTTGTGTTTGTATCGCCCGGCATGTTGGAGTGTTGTTCAAGATCCATACTTTAACAAAGTATACATGAGCAAAGTACATGTCTTTGTTCAAGTATACATTTTTGTTGTTGATTTATGGTGAAGCTGATAGTATGATTGAGTATGAGTATGATTTATCATCATGGCAAGCACTGTCCCTGCTCTTGAACTAACTTAGGATAACAACTAAGGGTTATTTACTTGTTCGCTACTGCCCCCCTTTGGTGTGAAATGTATTACTTAACTAAACAGTAACAAATGAACACTTCCAGTGCTCTGCAATGCTTGCATGCCCAGATATCACTTCTCTCCTCCCCTCCTTGTACCTGTTTAGTTCGATTCTAATCAAGATTAATTCACTTTCTTACAGTATATCAGCTTAAAGCAAGCACCATATAACAGGACAGTGGAAGACAACGTATAACATGTAGAAGAGAACTCAATAATACATAAATAGGCATGACACATTGAATGTAACTGTATAGTAACTGCGGTGTGTTTTGTTTCGAAATGTATCTGGAATAATGGAAGAAGGTGTTGGGAGTTTAGTGTCCATATCACAGTGGGGAAGAAACTGTTTTTGAAGCGGGAAGTACAGGTGGATGTGGACTGTGTTTGAAAAAAAGACTTGAAGAGTTGAATTTGATACATTTTCACTTGTAATGACATTCTTCCCTGTTTCCCACCCCCGGTGCAGCTCCTGCTTCAACGGTGGCACGTGCTTGGATGACATCAACACGTTCACCTGCTTGTGTCCACCGGGCTTCACCGGCAGCTACTGCCAGCACGACATCAACGAGTGTGACTCCAGGCCCTGCCTGAATGGCGGCACCTGCCAGGACAGCTACGGCACCTACAAGTGCACCTGTCCCCACGGTTACATGGGGCTCAACTGTCAGGTAGCGGCTCCCCCTCTGGTCTTGGTTTGGATGGATCCACACCTCTCCACTGTGGCTAGCCAGTGTGCCGCTGTCCCCAATGTCCCCCCCAGAAACCCACTATGGGAAGCGCTTTGAGTGGCTTGAAAAGTTATTCATTATTATTATTATTATTATTATTATTATTATTATTATTATTATTATTATTATTGTTATTATTATTATTATTATTATTATTATTGTTGTTGTTGTTGTTATTGTTATTGTTGGTGATATTATTATATTATTATTGACTATGAAACAAGCCTCACTGTTGTCTCAGTGTTAATAGAGGATATTACTTATCAGGATTACTATATCATAAGATATAGAATATTATTTATATTGTAGAATATTAATTTTTTTTAACATGAATGTCAACCTTTCACTGAATGACATTAACATGGATCATTAACATTATGTATGTCTGCACTTTTTTGTCTGCCTGTGTGTGTGTGTGTGTGTGTGTATGTGTGTCTACACATGTGTGTGTGTGTGTCTACGCATGTGTGTGTGTGTGTGTGTACAGAACCTGGTGCGTTGGTGTGACTCATCGCCCTGTAAGAATGGAGGCAGCTGCTGGCAGACTGGGACATTGTACAGCTGTGACTGCCAGACGGGCTGGACCGGGCTGTACTGTGATGTGCCCAGCGTGTCCTGCCAGGTGGCGGCCAAACAGAGAGGTACGTTGTGTTAGTGCATTGTTTTTTGTAAAATGGGGCTACCTACGCATGAGGATGACAGGGGAAACTTTGGAAAATGTCTTTTTTTTACATTTTAATATTGTTTATGAACTACACTGTAGTATTTAATTTAAGCATTTAATGTTCATGTTTACATTAAATAACATGCATTTCGGGATGTCTTTGTGCCGGTAAAAGGGGTACTTGGCTGAAGACATATCAAAGGCGGGGTACATTACAGTGTTTCCGCTATATACATTTAGCAGTGGCGGCCCGCCGCTGGTTCAAAAGTGTATAAAATGTCATGACGTCATGCAGAGCTGTCTGCTCCACTGAACTCAAACAAACGGTCGTTCGTCCGCTCGCTCTCCACTTTGAGGATGAGCAACTGGAACAGTGACGTCAATCACTCACAAAGTCATGACAACCAAGTAAACAACAGCGCGAGGACAGCATGTTCTCCTCAGGCAGACGAGGGCAGACAGGAGGGATGTCACGAGAACCGATACTTCGGTACCAAGTCGATGCGACAATTTTAAAAACGTGACGGTACTCGTTTCTCTACACAGGGCTGATAGCGTTCCGGCACCACGCCGGAATTCCGGCGTACCGACGTATCTGCGGGGGGAAAAAAATCAGGTTTGCGTTCGCGTGATGGCTGACTGACATCACGATGGAGAGCCACCATCGTGATGTCACGCCCCCCTCGTCCGGCATACACTAATCCTATAGTCTCTTCTATAGTTATTACCTAAAAACTTTGCAGGGATTGCTCTGTAAATAAATTGAAAATATAACTAATGGTCCACATAAAGTGCTGTAAGTTAACTAGGGCTGCCCCCTAATAGTCGGCTTAGTCGATCGACGGAGGCTTAGTCGAATACGTTTTCATTAGTCGAGCAAAAAGTAAAACATAAAAATAACAAGGCATGAGCATTGCAAACAATGAACCGCTCCGCCGCATCCACACGCACCTGACACCAAAATACCAACAAACATGTTTTCCATTTGCAAACGTCCAAATTCAATTATTGATTAATGACCGATCGCGTACTTCGGTCAAGCCAGCCGCCTCTCGTTTTCGCGTGGTCAAGCCAGCCGCTCCAACATTTTCAAGTGCGCCCTTATTGCCGACTTTAAGGCAATACTTTGAGACAACTGGGAAAGTCAGTGCTAGCTTACTGCAGCGTGTGGAAACTTCCGGTTTTCAAAATAAAATGTGGGTATTAAATGTATTAAATGTTTATTTAAAAAATATGAAGAATGTTAAGATTTGATTTAAAAAAAAGAACAAACAAAAAGAAAGTAAGAGTTGTCTTATAAAACAAGTATGATCCTGCACTGATTTTGAGCCAATAGGTCACATCACCTGGAAGGAATGCTCATATTTACATGATGAAATGTATTAGCAGGGATGGATTACTAATATATCGTGAAAAAATGTTCCAGCTACGTTAGAGAACTCAGTGAATCATAATACCAGTAGCCTTACTTAAATAAATGTTGGTAAAATAATTGCCAACAATGTTTATATAAGCTATGTATTAAAATATTCCTGATTGCATTTTCAATTTTAAAATATTTCTCCAAGAAGAGAAAGATGCCTGATGTCAATGAGGAAGATAGGCTTACTTTAGCTAGGGAGGGGCTCAAGGTTCATGCCCCGAAGTTTTGAAGGGAAAGAAATGCCTTTTAGTTCTAAAATATGTAAGGTTAGTGTTGGCTACTACAATATTTTAATGTTCTTACTGGTTGCATGATCAAATATTTGTGATGTGAGAGAATTATCTAACATTACTCTTTCTCAAATGTAACCTTATTAGACAAGTAGACAGGTAGGAGTAGTGGAGCAGGAGAACAGAGTGGAGCAGGAGAGCAGAGTGGAGCAGGAGAACAGAGTGGAGCAGGAGGGCAGAGTGGAGGAGCAGGAGAGCAGAGTGGAGCAGGAGAACAGAGTGGAGCAGGAGGGCAGAGTGGAGGAGCAGGAGAGCAGAGTGGAGGAGCAGGAGAGCAGAGTGGAGCAGAACAGAGTGGAGCAGGAGGGCAGAGTGGAGGAGCAGGAGAGCAGAGTGGAGCAGGAGAACAGAGTGGAGCAGGAGGGTAGAGTGGAGGAGCAGGAGAGCAGAGTGGAGCAGGAGAACAGAGTGGAGCAGGAGGGCAGAGTGGAGGAGCAGGAGAGCAGAGTGGAGCAGGAGAGCAGAGTGGAGGAGCAGGAGAGCAGAGTGGAGGAGCAGGAAGGCAGAGTAGTGGAGCAGGAGAGCAGAGTGGAGGAGCAGGAGAGAGGGCAGAAAGAGATGAGAGAGGAGAGAAAATGAAGACCAAGCTGCCCTCTGTAACAATAGATGTCAATAAATATGTTCTAAAGTTTGTTTTGCAGTTAAGTGTCATTTTATTTCATATTTTTAAATTACCCATTGATATTCACTTTGACCGCCAGTGTACCACCCACCCTTTCCCCCCGCTGCTGAAAAAAATCCTAGAGGAAACACTGCATTAGTAAAAATAGTTTTGAGAACCACTGTGTGTGTGTGTGTGGTTGTGAGGTGTTGGTTATATGGGAGGATGCATTGGTTTGGCTACAAGATAAAAGGCGTGCTTTAAAAACATGCTTTGTCAAATCACTGGCCAATAAATGAGTAATGAATCATTTCTCCATCTCCTCCTCGTGTGTCCAGGTGTGGACGTGGCCCACTTGTGTCGTAACTCGGGGTCGTGTTTGGACGCGGGCAACACCCACTACTGCCACTGTCAGGTGGGCTACACAGGCAGCTACTGTGAGCAGCAGGTAGACGAATGCACGCCCAACCCCTGCCAGAACGGGGCTACCTGCAGCGGCTTCCTGGGGGGCTACTCCTGCAAGGTGAGGTCCCTGTGTGAACCTGAATACGGTCCGTTTATCAGATAAACTGTGCAGAGATAGTCGTCCTGCAAATAAATAAATAAAAGATACTCACTTATTTTCCACCAGTCTGAATCAGCCAAACGCCTAACTTGTGTAATTAATGTTGCAAAGAGGGATTATTGTCTGCTATGCCTGAGATTATTTGCGTGTCTGTATTTTTAATGAGATGCTCTACAATAGACTAATGACTGAATGACTCGTAGCAAATAAACAAACGTACAGCGGGCTTTAGTGCTTTAGGGCTTTATTTTCCGTCTTCCTCACAACATCAGTGGCCGGACTAATGAAGAGGTTTGTTTATAAGACAGCAGAGAAAGCGCTCATTTATGTTAATCTCCCCTGGAATAAAAGATCTGCTGGCCTGGGCAGGACTAGGGCCAGAAAACGGCTTGGTAAACAAAAACACACTGCCTTGTCCATGTCTGACATTGATTGAGTCTCTCTCTCTCTCTCTCCCTCCCTCCTCCTCCTCCTCCTCCTCCTCCTCCTCCTCCTCCTCCTCCTCCTCCTCCTCCTCTTCCCCCTCTCAGTGTATGCCCGGCTACGTGGGGACCAACTGCTCGGAGGAGATCTACGAGTGTTTCTCCCAGCCCTGCCAGAACGGGGGCACCTGCATTGACCTGATCAATACCTACAAATGCTCCTGTCCCCGTGGAACCCAAGGTCAGACCGCTGGACCCCACGCACACGCCTCCTTTATATCCTTGTCCTCCTCCTCCTCCCCCTCCTCCTCCTCCTCCTCCTCCTCCTCATTCTCCACACTTCATTAATTAGGGCTTAACTGCATCCAGGGCATGCATCTAAGACACACCTCTCTCACTCTCTTGTTCTTACTCTCCGTCCTCTCTTGCTCAGCTTGTCAAAAGTGGATTGATTTTAGTTTTTCTCTTTCTTTCACCTTCTTCTTCTCCCAGATATGAAGTTGTGTGTGTGTGTGTGTGTGTGTGGGGGGGGGGGGGGGGATTGGTAGTTTTGATTGTGATATTGAACAGTATCGGATGTGTGTCAACAACCGTGAGCAAATAATGTAACATCTAAAGAAAAAAAAAAGTGCATTTTAACAAACTATCTTTCACATTCAACGTCACCTATAATAAAAGGAATGCTAACAGTCTGCTAACATGCTAACAGTCAAGATAATGTAATTTTCTATTGTTAGCAGGGTCCAAAATGTGTTACCTGCCAGAGTGGAAAAATCTACCAGCCAAGCAATTGTTTTGATGTGTTTTTTTACCTGCCAAATGGAAAATCAGTCAGCCATTGGCTGGTGGCGACAGGTGTTCATTTTGGACCCTGCTAGTTAGCAGTTGATTTATTCAGTATAGACTTATTTGGTTACAGACTTATTGTTTCCCCTTATATGCTCCCAGGTGTGCACTGTGAGATCAACCTGGACGACTGCAACCCCGTCACCGACCCAGTCACCCACGAGCCCAAGTGCTTCAACCAGGGCACGTGTGTGGACCGCGTGGGGGGCTACCACTGCACCTGCCTCGCCGGCTACGTCGGGGAGCGGTGCGAGGGGGACGTCAACGAGTGCCTCTCCAACCCCTGCGACCCGCGTGGCACGCATAACTGCATCCAGCTCACCAACAACTACCGCTGCGACTGCCGCACCGGCTACACTGGTGAGCAGCCTCTCGCATGTATGTATGTGGATAGTTGTCAGATAGGTGTTGTTCCGAGTGGAGTCGCTGCAGGGGAGATAAGCGGAGATAACCGGTTTGTGTAATCAGTTAATCGTTTAGGTTATTTATCAAGTGCAAATACCAAACATTTGCTGCTTGATGCTTCAGAAATTCAAATATTTTTTCTTGGCTGCTTGTCATCATCAAGCACATCATATTGGGCTCTGGTAACTTGTTATTGGCGTTTGCTATTATTTCTGACATTTTCTAGACTAAATTATTAATTGATTAATTGAAGAATTATCGTTAAATTAATCGACGATGAAAATAATCGTTAGTTGCAGCCCTCAAGTTAATAACATGTATCTCTGCACCGCTCATTTGCTTGGAGTGGAGTAGTTTCAATTAGCAACTGATTTTTTTTTTTTTAAGGCTTTACACAAATGTGCAACCACTCGTCTAAACGAACAGATGTCTCTTTCCTCCTCCCAAGGCCAGCGCTGTGACATGGTGTTTGACGGATGCAAGGGGAAGCCCTGTCGCAACGGAGGCTCCTGCGCTGTCGCTAGTAACACGCCGCACGGCTTCATCTGCAAGTGCCCTCCTGTGAGTACACCCCACACTATCACCACAATGGATTAGCATTACAAAAAAAAGAAAATGCCAACAGTTTGTCCATTCAAAATTGGTCTGCATTGGTATAAACAATTGCTGTCTTGCTAAGCGGGTAGTTTTTAAATAGTATCGCTGTCTCTCAGGGTTTCAGCGGCGCGTCGTGCGAGAACGATGCACGGGCGTGCGGCAGCCTCCAGTGTCGCAACGGCGGTACGTGCATCTCTGGCCAGAAGAGCCCCAAGTGCCTGTGTACGCCATCCTTTATGGGGCCCGAGTGCCAGTTCCCCACCGACAGCCCCTGCAACTCGAGCCCCTGCTACAACGGTGGCACCTGCGAGTACACCTCGGAGGCCCCCTACTACAACTGCGTGTGTCCCACCACCTTCAACGGCCTGAGCTGCCACATCCTGGACTACAGCTTCCCGGGGGGCTTCGGCCATGACATCTCGCCGCCGGCCGAGGTGGACGTGAGCTGCGAGATCCCCCAGGTGAAGAGCAGCTTTTAGTTTTTAGAATGTGCACCATGTGTCCGGAGCAAACGTCCATCTTTGTTATTTCAGCAGCTTCTACTTTTATTTTACATTTCTCTTTTGAATCTTATTGAATCTGTCTACTGTATCGCATAGATTCTATGTCGTCTTAATGTCTTAACATGTATATATTGCGCTTCACATTCTATGTGAATCCATGCTATCACATAGATTCTCTATGTGATACAGTTTTCTGTAATCTACGTGATTACGTTAGTCTTTAATTGTACTTTAATGATTGTCCTTTTAATGTTTTTTAGAATGTGATTCCTGTTTGTGCAAAGCACCATGAGTATGAATGACCTTGTATTAGTGACAGGTCAATAACCTCGCCTTGCCTTGCAGTGCACTGAGCGCCGAGGCAACAAGTACTGTGACATCCTCTGCAACAACCACGCATGTGGCTGGGACGGCGGCGACTGCTCGCTGAACTTCAACGACCCGTGGAAGAACTGCTCGGACGCGCTGCAGTGCTGGCGCTATTTTAACGACGGCAAGTGCGACTCGCAGTGTGACAACGCCGGGTGTCTCTACGACGGCTTCGACTGCCAGAACCTGGAAGGACAGTGCAAGTAAGCGGCCCCCTTTAAAAAATAAATAAATAACTTTGGGTATTCAACTGACATTGAACAGGAATGGATCCATAGAAAAGCCTCAGTCCTCAGCCTGTTGCCACAATGCAAGCAGCTGAGTGCTTGTCAATATTACGTATTTAAACACATCACTAAGCGCTATCACCATAAACAGGTGCAAGTTTATGCAAGGGGAAAACAAGTACATTTTTACAACAATTACATATTTTTCTACATAGTGAGAATCACACCAAAACCTCAAAGCTCAACCTTTAATATCTTCATTTTTATATCATATCCTGAATAGTTGCTTTATATATTTTTGCATTGCTATTTATACACCACACAACAAATGTCTTGTATGTGAAAACGCACTCGACAACGTAACTAGAGATTCTGACTCTAACCCATGTGTTGCCCTCCCCCCGACAGCCCGCTGTACGACCAGTACTGCAAGGACCACTACGCCGACGGACACTGTGACCAGGGCTGCAACAACGCCGAGTGCGAGTGGGACGGCCTGGACTGCGCCGACAGCATGCCGGAGAAGCTGGCGGTTGGCCGGCTGGTCCTGCTGGTGCACATTTTGCCCGACCAGCTCCTCAACAACTCGTTCGGCTTCCTGCGCAAGCTCAGCCACGTGCTGCACACCAACGTGGCGTTCCGCAAGGACGACCAGGGCCAGCCCATGGTCATCCCGTACTATGGCAACGAGCAGGAGCTCAAGAAGCACAACATGAAACGATCGCTGGAGCCCTGGGCCAGTGGGGGAGGGGGCGAGGAGGTGTTGAACCTGGTGAGGAGGAGCCTGTACGAGGCGTTCGGATCGGGCCGCCTCGCCGCACACAAGCGCAGGGAGCTGGATCACGTACAGATTACAGGGTGAGGGTTCATGTGGATTCGTGTTGCCAAGGTGAAATGTTGAAGAAAAAATGATCTACCTCTTCTAGGCTTTCTTGGTGTACTGTGTCTGTTGGTCACTTTGGGGATGAAAGAGTGAGGGGGGTTCATGTTACTTTTGTTGCCAAGTCAGTGTGAATGGATGGAAGGGTTGGTTTAAGAACATGTTTGGCAAATGTCATGGGTTAGGGTGTTTTGACTGCCAGCCGAAAGGTTCTGGGTTTGATCCTTGATGTCAATGACTACTTCTGTGGACTAGTGAGCGAGTCGAAAACCTACCTGCTCCTAAATTACCTGCTCCTGTAAGTTACTTTGGATAAAAGCGTCTGCTAAATGACTAAATAGTAAACAATAAATAGCACATTCAATCCATTTCAACAATTCCTTTTTCTGTGCCTCTATGAAAAAATAAATTTAAAAAAAGTATTTGTCTTTATTCCCTTTGGACTTTGGTGTGGGTTTCGTTGACAAATCATCTCACACCGGCTGCGCCTCCCTCCCAACAGCTCCATTGTGTACCTGGAGGTGGATAACCGCCAGTGTTACCTGCAGTCCAGCGAGTGCTTCCAGAGCACCACGGATGTGGCTGCCTTCCTGGGCGCTCTGGCCTCCAGTGGCAAGCTGAACATGCCCTACGTCATCAAAGCTGTTCACGGTGAGTTCACACTAAGATCAACCTCCCTAAAACCTCATCATCAGCTCACAGAGACAACAAAACACACATGCAGGGCTGGGCAACATGGCGATATTATACCGATATCGTGATGTGGGACTAGATATCGTCTTAGATTTTGGATATTGTAATATCGTGATGTGGCATTAGTCTCGTCTTTTCCTGGTTTTACAAGTGATGGAGAAAAAAAAGAGTAAACGCTCAGTAATTTTCATTTTCAAGGCTTTACCATGTGTTTGTTTTATATAGACTATTTATTTATTGAATAACCAGAAAACATGCTATGTCGTGATATATATCGTTATCGAGATATTAAATTATCTATATCGGGATAGAAGATTTTGGCCATATCACCCAGCTCTAACACTGACACAGACACAGCTACAGATACGCCACACTCCTTACGTCTAAGAAAAAAACCTTGAAGAAACGAGGTCTGGGCTAAATACATGAAAACGCCCTGGCACGAGCACGCACACACACATACACACACGCACACGCACACACAGAAGTAGATAACGAACGACACGTGTGCATCCAAATTCACTCCAACCAAAGGTGTCTCCCGGGTCTTAACCCGTGTGCGCTGTGATTGTGTATCTGTAATTCAGCGGTGAACAAATGCAGTTGTGAATCTCAAGGCCTAAACAATCAATTCTTTCCTCTGTGTGTAAATCCATCGGCTTCGGGCTCCAAAATAGTTAATTGCCGCAAATCAACTCACACAAACGTCCCCCCCCCCCCCCCTCCACACACACACCCTCTCCCTACTCACACACATAGTACACCATCTCTGTCTTACTCCATCCGTCTGTATGGTTCACAGTTACACTTTTTTTTTTTAGAGAGCGCCCACATAGACACATTCAAACAGCTACACCTATGCACACGCACACACACACACACAGTTCTACTCGTGTGTGTATGTGTGAGTTTGAGTGGCTGCTGCAACCTTCACCCTGCTGGATGTAATACTGGGACTTAATGCATCTCTGAGGGTTTAGCTCGGGGGAGTTTATCATTTCAAAATCGTTAGTGGAAGAAAAAAAAAAAGAGAGAAGAGGAAAAATTGATCGGGAGTGTGCTAGAAGTTGGGAGTCTTTGTTATCTTGAAAATCCTAATAAATCCTTCGTCTTTACAGCTTAAAGGGCGTGCAGTAATTTGAAGTTCATTAATCCCCCTCCTCCCTCCCTCCCCCCCCCCCCCACACACACCCCCCTTTAAGAAGGCATGGTGAGGTTGTCTCTTGGTACCTTGGCTTGTGAAGGGAGATGGAAGCTGCTGATGTTCTGTCTTTTTCTTTTTTTTTCCTTATCAAGCCCCATCCCCTTTCTTTTTTTTTTTGATGATGAGAGGTGGTTAGCAAGGGGGATTATTAGCGAGCAGATAGAGGTAGCTAGCTTCCCAAACGCCCAAGCAGTCCTCTCAGTTCCTTCCCGGCGCTGACTGGTGTCAGACCGTCCAGGGGTGGCCATCCTGGAGAGCCATCGGCCGCGGCGGCTAGGGAAGAGCCGGGCATGCTCTTCGGTGGTCTGACCACCTCCACCCGCACCCTCCTCGACCGAGTCCGGGTCCCATCGCTCGAACCCGTCGTCCTGACCATGCCGTCTGTCTTCCAACCAGGCGTCGTGGACCCCCCGAACGGGAGCAAGCACTACACCGTCTATGCGGCCCTGTGCGTCGTAGCACTGCTGGCCGCCTTCGGCGTCGGCGTGGTGGTGTCCCGAAAACGCCGGCACGAGCACGGACGCCTCTGGCTACCGGAGGGCTTCAAGACCGGAGAGTCAAGCAAGAAGAAGAGACGCGAGCCTGTTGGGGAGGACTCCGTTGGACTCAAGTAAGTTTGCATTTATTTCAGGTTTTTTGCTGGGTTTTTTTGGCGGTTGGCTGGTTTTTTTGATGGGGACGGCGACATGGGTGCATTTGGTTAAACAATTGGGAGGCGCAGGTTTGGGGGATTATGTGGATCATTCATGGTAATGATGCATTCGGTGGAGGTGAACATTAACCGGCTTGTCAGGGGAGGGTGGGGTCTGACCAGCGATTTCTCCGGGTCAATTCAGATTTAGTTTTTTGGTTTTTGCTGAACCACCGACGGGCCACCAGCTGGGATGTGTGTGTGTCAGTGTTCTGAGTTTCATTGGGATTTTGTCATTGACCTCAGGCCACTGAAGAACACGTCAGATATGTCCCTGATGGACGACACCCACAACGACTGGGGAGAGGAGGAGCCGTCCGACGCCAAGCGCTTCAGGGTGAGTGGACCTCAACACCACTCTGCACCACAGGTGCAGGAAATATTTTTAATTAATTTTATAGAATTCTCAAAATGTATTTCAAAAAATCTTTTAAAATTGTATAGAATTGTAAATTAATTTTTTCTAGAATTTTATAGACATACATTTTTGTACTTGTTTTAATACCATTTCTGCTCAGAGATTTTTTTAAATAAACATCTTGCATAGGAAAATTGTATAAGAGAATATAATTAAATATTAAAATAAAATGTATATTTCCCAAAAAATGTATTCAAAAGAAAAAAATATTTTAAAATGTGAAATGCGTGTTTCATACAGCAGTTGGAGGAGCAGGCCATCGTGGAACCGGATGACCAGACCGACCACCGCCGCTGGACCCAGCAGCACCTGGACGCCGCAGACCTGCGCATCCCCTCCATCGCGCCTACGCCCCCCCAGGGCGAGACTGAGAACGACTGCATGGACGTCAATGTCCGGGGCCCAGGTGGGTGTCGCTCCGTGCTCTGCCGTTTTAACGAGAGATTATTAGCAATTCGGATTATGGCCAAATTGCTATGATTTAGTTTTGAGGGTTTTTTTGTTTGGCACGTATAAATACATGAAAGAAAATGTGTTCATCTAAGGGTGTTGAAAATGGTGGTCGAATAGGATCGTATTTATAAACAACAATTAATAATGTATATATTCATAAACAATAACACAAACAATTTAATGTTTTCCAAATATTTTTATTTTAAATTCAATTATATATTTTTATACATATTTATACACATTTTTACCACTCTAGTGAAACTATATATTTTTTAATATAGTGTAATACTTCTCAGAGAGGTATTTGTACATTGTGTGTGGCGTGTGCGCATGTGTCTGCACACTTGCCTGCCTGCGCTTGCGTGCCTGTGTGTGCGTTTGTGCCTGTGTGTGTGTGTGTGTGTGTGTGTATGTGTGTGTGTGCGTGCACGTGAGCACACGTGCGTCACTGCATGTAGGAGTAGCTAATGCCCTGTCCTGGGGGTGAAGGGATCGTCTTCAAAGCAGCCCGCAGGAAGCTGGTCGCCTGAGGGAGGAAACGCTGAGTCCTGCCCACGTTCCTCATTCCAACCATTAATAGCTGTTCCTCTACTCCATATTAATACGACCAATAAGACATCAAATACAATAGACGAAACCAAAAGAAAAACACAACTTAATCCCCTTAAGATAATCCAAGGAAAATCTAAAGTTCAAAAACTAGAGAGCGTACGCTCTCTCTCTCTCTCTCTCTCTCTGTCTTTCTCTCTCTCTCTCTCTCTCTCTCTCTCTCTCTCTCTCTCTCTCTCTCTCTCTCACACTCTCTCTTGCTTTCCCCTGTCTCTCTCCACCCCGCTCCCCCCGTGGCGGATCAATGTGCTTCAATCGACCAGATCTGCCAGAGTCGGGGTTTGCTCTTCTTTTGAAGAGGAGAAAGCCGTGCACGTCGAGCCACTGGGCTACCGCTCGCTGATAGAGGATAATGCATCGTTTTACCATCCGCATAGCTTTAGCGGGCCCCGGCCTGGATCCCCCCCCTGGCGCCGCCATTCCTCTGAAGCTGCTCTTGCTTTGCGCCGGGCGTCGATGTGAATCTGTTATCGGAAAAGGTTGAGAGCTGCGCTGATTCAAGCCAGGCGTGGGCGTCAAATCCTCTGTTCGATTTGTCGTTTGCTTTGTTTTGATCGCCCCTGTGCTTTGAAGTACGTGCTGCTGACTGTCGGTCTCTCTCTGACTGGACCAGAACCGGCCTTGGGGAGCCAGCTACAGCCTTAATCGCTGCAACCCAGAGCCTCGATCACTCCACTGACCTTTGCTTCTCTCTCTCTCTCTTATTCATGGAGACTAAGCATTTACATCACCAAAGCAGCTAAATAACAAACAATAGCAGAGAAATAACAAAGTGCTCTCTCTCTCTCTCTCTTTCTCTCTCTCTCTCTCTAGACGGCTTCACACCGCTGATGATCGCGTCCTGCAGCGGCGGCGGCCTGGAGACAGGCATCAGCGAGGAGGAGGAGGACGTCTCAGCGGGCGTCATCAACGACTTCATCTTCCAGGGTGCCAACCTCCACAACCAGACGGACCGCACGGGGGAGACGGCGCTCCACCTCGCCGCGCGCTACGCCCGCTCCGACGCTGCCAAGCGCTTGCTGGAGGCCAGCGCCGACGCCAACATCCAGGACAACATGGGCCGGACGGCGCTACACGCGGCCGTGGCTGCCGACGCGCAGGGCGTGTTCCAGGTGGGCAACCCAACACTTCTCTTGTCTCTTCTCTCACAAGACACCGTGTGCAACCCACTCCATTGTTATCCCATGGGGATAGCGGGCGTGGCAATTTCCGTGGGGAGAGGGGCCATGCACCGGTCCTTGTGAAGCTTTGCCTTGCTTCGAATTAAGTTGAAATGATTTCAACTTTGACCTGGCGCACCGCATGACGTAACGCGCCAACCAATATATTTGCAGTACAGTCTAAAAAGACAATGTTTTAAGCTGTGGGTGATTTTGTGTGTGATTTAAAGTTGCCGTGCTGGAGAACACAACTCCGGGCCTAGTGACGCACGCGGTGTCGTATCCCACTGCGTCTCAAGTGAAGGCACCCAAAATCGAGTCGTTTTAAATAATTTGAAATGTGTTTGAAATGTGTTCCTATGTCTTCTCGGATCTTACTGTAAACAGTCATCAATGCTCTTATGTGGGCCGTAACCATGGGGATAACCCCCCCCCCCCCAAGTAAAGTTGTTTTTGGTCATTGCTTAGTAATTAATCATGAAATGATTCATCATTATGGGAGACATTGTTGTGTTTGAAACTGCCACAGCGTTTTTCATGCAAGACGTGGCAAAACAACATTTTAATTAGCCTAAGTCACGGTATATTTACATTGATTTAGAATTTTACAGTACTACAACTCTCTTGAGTCCTCTCAATTTGGCGGAGTATCGACAACAAAAAATCCCATGATGCATTTTGATGTACAAGCCCTGTATTGATTATTATGTTACCTCTATAGATCCTGATCAGGAACCGCGCTACGGACCTGGACTCCCGCATGCATGATGGCACCACCCCTCTGATCCTGGCTGCCCGACTAGCCGTGGAGGGCATGGTGGAGGAGCTGATCAACTGCCATGCCGACGTCAACGCCATCGATGACTTCGGTAACGCTCCTTCTTCCCTCCTCATGCTGATGTCAGTGAAAACTGAAGCAATAAGCCAGATATTTTAGAACAGCTAGGGGGCGTTGTTAGGCACAACGCGAATAAGCCACGAAAGGCCAGGCCAACAACACCCCCTAGCTGTTCTACAATCACTGTAAATCATGGCCTCAAGTGGCTTATTGCTTTTATAAGTGGTTACTAAATTGGTTACTGTAGACTACCTAGTAAGATTTCACAAAATAAACACGCATAAAATGCGATCATTTATTGAAAACAAATCATCATTCTTCTGCCAAGCAATATAGTTCCTGAACACAGCAAAATGGTTGACAAGCAACACAGGCTAGCATACAGGCTTTAGCATACAGGCACATTAATACTAAAAATGAATTGTTATGCGGTCACAGTGTGTGTTTATATTTTATTGATTGATAGATTGGCTTCGAGCCAATCAGAATCAAGGACTGGAATTATCCATTGATCTCTAACGTTGGTCTTTCTTTTGCTGTTCAGGTAAATCCGCCCTGCATTGGGCAGCAGCTGTGAACAACGTGGAGGCAGCCATTGTTCTGTTGAAGAACGGTGCCAATAAGGACATGCAAAATAACAAGGTAACAACAAGGGCAGCAACACAAAACCAACTCAACAAAAATACATGATTTCTTTCTATTTATTCAATGGCTGATCATCATCATCAACCTTTATTTGAACAGAGAAGCTAAATTGAGTCCCAGGACTCTTGTCAATGATGCCCTATGTACAGACAACAGAGTAAAAAATACATCAGAATAAAGAAAAAATAATAATCGAATAAGTAGGATATGGAGTAAAAGAGAAATATAACATGGCAGGGAATTACCAACAATAAAAAATGGAAATGGTTAGAAAATAGGAGTACCTAATGAGAGCGATACATCAATATACAGATACAGAGGAGATCCACTTCAAATACCTATCGATATTATAACACACAGTATGTACTCAGCTCTAAATATATGTCTGTCTGTCTGTCATCAGGAGGAGACACCGTTGTTCCTGGCTGCCAGGGAGGGAAGCTACGAGTCGGCCAAGATCTTGCTGGAACACTTTGCCAACCGCGACATCACAGACCACATGGACCGGCTGCCCCGGGACATAGCCCAGGAGAGGATGCACCATGACATCGTGCGGCTCCTGGACGAGTATAACCTGCGAAGCCCTGCCATGCACGGGGGCTCCATGGGCTCTTCAATGCCCCCCCAGCTCTGCTCGCCCAGCAACTACCTGGGGGGCATGAAGGGCCCCCAGGGGCCCCAGGGCCTGGGCAAGAAGGCCCGCAAGCCCAGCGCCAAGGGCGTGGGCTGCAAGGATGGCAAAGACATGAAGGCAAAGAAGAAGAACTCCCAGCAGGACGGGAAGCAGCCGGGCGGTGGCCTGCTGGACAGCTCGGCCGTGCTGTCGCCTGTGGACTCGCTGGAATCACCGCACGGCTACGTCTCTGACGTGGCGTCGCCGCCCATGATGACCTCGCCCTTCCAGCAGTCCCCCTCTGTGTCCCTGGGCCACATGCAGGGCATGTCCGACCCACACATGGCCGGCGGCCACATGGGCATGGCCAACAAGCAGGAGCTGGCTCGCATGCAGTTCGACCCGCTGCCCCCACGTCTCACCCACCTGCCCGTGGCCGGCGTGGCCAGCCAGCCCGCCATGAACGGCCAGTGTGAGTGGCTCTCGAGGATGCACAGTAACCTGAGTCAGGGGGGCCAGTTCAACCCCCTGAGGGGCACGCCCGGGGGCCAGGGGGCTTTGCACCAGGGGGGGCAGCACGCCATGATGACGACCCTCCACAGCGGACGGCCTGTGTCCCACATGGACCCCGTGTCCCACATGCTGGCCTTCCAGGCGATGCAGAGCGGCCGGCTGGGTCCCCAGCCCCACCTCATGCAACAGCAGATGCAGCAGCTGCAGAGCCTGCAGCCTCATCCGCAGCAGCCACAGCAGCAGAGCATTCAGCTGACGCATCAAAACTCAAACGGCACTGGCGGCGGTCAGACCTTTCTCAGCGGAGACCACCTGGGCTCCCCGGAGCTGCAGCAGGGCACGGGCAGCACCGGCATGCCCATCCACACCATCCTGCCCCAGGAGACCCAGATCATGCCGCCCTCCCTGAACCAGTCCATGCCCAGCGCCCAGTTCCTAACCCCGCCCTCCCAGCATAGTTACACTGGGCCCATGGACAACACCCCCAGCAACCAGCTACAGGTCCCCGACCACCCCTTTCTGACGCCATCGCCGGGCTCTCCCGGCCAGTGGTCAAGCTCCTCTCCACATTCCAACATATCTGACTGGTCAGAGGGCATGTCCAGCCCGCCAACCAGCATGCAGTCCCATATAGGGCTCATACCGGAACAGTTCAAATAACAAGCTTGTGTAAATCTACTACGCCCAGAAGAACTGCTGAAAATTCGTTTTTAACGAATTTAACCCTTTTTTTATATACGAGAATGGCACTCTTGAATAGGGAGGCAGACAACAAAAAGGCAACATTTTACTTTTGTTTGTGTTTTTTATACTAACAGTGAGATTCCCTGTGCTTCCTTCGTCTTCTTATTTATTAATGCCTTATTTATACTTTCCATCACATGCTTAACAAGAGCTCTCCATATTTGCTGTTGCGTCATTCTTTTCTCCCCCCTGAGTAGACAACACACTGGGTATTTCTTTGTTTAAGAACTTAGTCTTTTTTATGAGTTTCGCAATCTTAGTTTATATTTTCCAGGGTTTTTTTGTATAATCTTGTTTATAATCATTACAGTGAAAGAGCATTTTTACCGAGAAGATTTTAATTTCCAGTGTTACTTCAATTTAAATGTGTAATATTCTAGTGGTTTTTGTCATGAAATATGTCTGAATGATGTTCTCAATCAAATATTTTCTGCAGTTCAAGCACATGTTTTGTATCATATAGTAGCTCTTCTTCCATTTATCCCTCAGCCCATTATAACCCAATTTTCTTTTGTTCATTCGGGTAAAAATGTTGATGTGTTTTCAACATTTTCACATGAATTAAAATGTTTGCCATTCAAATTGATTATTCCTGCGCATGCAACATTGCAGAATGGGGATGTGACAAGTTGAATATTACGCCGCCATCTTGAAGAGTGGCATTTGAAGACAGACTTCGTCTTTCTGTAAGTCCTGTGGTCTTTGTTAAAAAAATTAATTGTTGGAGAAATGTTATATTATTGTTGAGAGGGATATGAAAAATTCACTTTCACGTTCCCTCCAGTAAGTTTAAGCCTATGGCTGTTTAACTTCCCTTTTGTAAATAGGTTAAGCATTTACTTTGTAAACAGGATTTTGTTTCAGAAATCTGATGTCTTAAACATGCCATTCTGGTGGAGATCTACAGCCATGAATCTACACAGAGCCGGGCGTATATTTTGATCTATTTACCCAAGGTAGAGGTAGACATATGAAAAGTATACATGAATTATATCATCCTAAAACATGCTCCTTTTTTCAGAAATCAATTCAGACATATTGTGGTTTGATGAATACATTTTATATTTTCTTTTCTTTAATGAGGCAATTGGTCTATTTTGACACAAAATACATTAAATGTTTTTTTTTCTTTACTATGAAACAGAACTGGCCAAATTGTTCATCAATTGTGAGATACTTCCATGATTCTCAAATGTGTATTATGTTAATTAAGTTACCTGTAGGCTGTAGTGACTATACTTTTGTTTTCCTCCTGTTGATTTGCAAGAAATGTTTTTCTTCTCATGTTATCTGTACAAAAATATTCTGTTTGTAAAGATGTTTTTTGTTATAATAAAGGGCACTTCAGGTGTCTGATATAAACTTCTCTGTGTGTCTTCATACAAACCTTGTTTAAAATATTTTAATATCAATTGATTATCAAGAGCCTTTTGGTGATATAAAATGGAATCATTCGTTTTGAATAAGACATGACTCATAATTTGATGGAGGGCAGCATATAGCCTCCTTTGCATTATACTGATTTATATTAAACATTACAATTACATTAATATGTGGTAAGTGGATCCAACATGTACTCTAATACACTGGCCTCGACTGCTGACAATGAATGTACTTATGGGCAAATGTCCAACATAGTTAATTAATTGTCGTATGTCTCCCTCTAGGGGTAGACATTTACATTCTTGAAGAGCATTATTATCATCTCTGTTAGTCTTAGAGTTATCACTAATAATGTTTGCAAATAAAAGTTGTTGTTTTTTACAGTATTTTTGGTGGATCTTTAAAAAAATGTCATGCTCTTTTCTATGGTAATTATAGCCACTGTTATAGCTATGGTGAAACCACAATAGACAATAAACTACTGTTCCCATGATGCACTGGGGCATTACGTTGCAGTTGCACGTAAAGTTCAGAGTTGAATCATTTACCAACAAAATAGGATCCTCGCTGGCTATGTGTTGTTGGTTTATCTTTATGGGGAAATAAACAGCTGTGCCAGCATAGACGACATCGCTTGATTTGCGCTGCTTTGAAAACGGAGCCCACTGAACATGGTTGTCAGTTAAAAGGCGCATGTATTTGCACAGTTTTGCCGGTGGATTAACAGAAGGACGGCTAGGTGTTAGCACGCTAGCAACAGAAGCTAACATCAGTGGGTTTTGGTACAACAACAACAGCTATGTTTGTCCAAGAGGAGAAGATCTTTGCAGGCAAAGTGTTGAAGATACACATCTGCACCACGGAGGGAACAGAGTGGCTGGAAGAAGTGACGGAAGACATCACTATCGAGAAACTCAAAGAGAAGTGTTTAAAACATGTGAGTTCGGCTTGTCTATGTGCATTTCTGCCTGTCATCCCTTCTGCTAATTAAGGGGTGATCAGAGTGAGACAGGTTGTCTATATAAACTGTCTAAGGGGTGATCAGAATGAGACAGGCCCTCTATATTAACTGTCTAACTAAGGGGTGATCAGAGTGAGACAGGCCCTCTATATTAACTGTCTAACTAAGGGGTGATCAGAGTGAGACAGGCCCTCTATATTAACTGTCTAACTAAGGGGTGATCAGAGTGAGACAGGCCCTCTATATTAACTGTCTAACTAAGGGGTGATCAGAGTGAGACAGGCCCTCTATATAACCTGTCTAACTAAGGGGTGATCAGAGTGAGACAGGCCCTCTATATAACCTGTCTAACTAAGGGGTGATCAGAATGAGACAGGCCCTCTATATTAACTGTCTAACTAAGGAGTGATCAGAGTGAGACAGGCCCTCTATATAACCTGTCTAACTAAGGGGTGATCAGAGTGAGACAGGCCCTCTATATAACCTGTCTAACTAAGGGGTGATCAGAGTGAGACAGGCCCTCTATATAAACTGTCTAACTAAGGGTTGATCAGAGTGAGACAGGCCCTCTATATAACCTGTCTAACTAAGGGTTGATCAGAGTGAGACAGGCCCTCTATATAACCTGTCTAACTAAGGGTTGATCAGAGTGAGACAGGCCCTCTATATAACCTGTCTAACTAAGGGTTGATCAGAGTGAGACAGGCCCTCTATATTAACTGTCTAACTAAGGGGTGATCAGAGTGAGACAGGCCCTCTATATTAACTGTCTAACTAAGGGGTGATCAGAGTGAGACAGGCCCTCTATATAACCTGTCTAACTAAGGGGTGATCAGAGTGAGACAGGCCCTCTATATAACCTGTCTAACTAAGGGGTGATCAGAATGAGACAGGCCCTCTATATTAACTGTCTAACTAAGGAGTGATCAGAGTGAGACAGGCCCTCTATATAACCTGTCTAACTAAGGGGTGATCAGAGTGAGACAGGCCCTCTATATAACCTGTCTAACTAAGGGGTGATCAGAGTGAGACAGGCCCTCTATATAAACTGTCTAACTAAGGGTTGATCAGAGTGAGACAGGCCCTCTATATAACCTGTCTAACTAAGGGTTGATCAGAGTGAGACAGGCCCTCTATATAACCTATCTAACTAAGGAGTGATCAGAGTGAGACAGGCCCTCTATATAACCTGTCTAACTAAGGGTTGATCAGAGTGAGACAGGCCCTTTATATAACTTGTCTAACTAAGGAGTGATCAGAGTGAGACAGGCCCTCTATATAACCTGTCTAACTGAGGGGTGGTCAGAGTGAGACAGGCCCTCTATATAAACAGTGTTGGTGCTGGTGGTTTCGTATTTATAGTATCTGGGTAGACCTGGCTATTTATAATTTACAGAGTTGGTGCTCTGACTTCAACTTGGACTCCCCACTGACCGCCAGAGCTGCCCCTAAATCACCCTTTTACTCCCGCTTTTTATGGCTTCTTACATTTTATAATAATATTGATTATTTTTCTGGTCACAGTACAATGGAATTATTTCAGTGTTGTATAACAGTGTTAGTAGGATAAAACAATAATTGGGCCTACAGAGTTGTTTGCTTAAAAAAACAACATTGTTAGAATGAATGCATCTGATGTTGCTTTACTCAAATATCATCAATCAATGCTCAAGCAATTCTTTGTGCAGTTCTTTGCGGCTTGTCTCTCCACTGGTTATATGATATGTTTACCTCAGTTGTTTATGTTTCTTGCAGTATGTGCATGGAAGTCTAGAAGACCCCAAGACACTTACGCACCATAAACTTATCCATGCTGCTACAGAACGAATCCTCACAGACACTAAAACTGTCACTGATGAAAATATCAAAGATAGAGGTACGCTGATCTTCCTCCTCCCTATCCTTTCATTTCACCATGGCAACATAAATCATGTGATCTTTCCATGTGCTATTATTAATAAGACCTGTTTAACTACCTTTTTAGATGTTTTGCTGCTGATTAAGAAAAGACCACCACCGCCTCCACCAAAGATGGCAGACATATCTGCTGATGAAAAGGTTGCCAGCATAAAACTATATTGTTCATGAAAATTACATTTATATTTCGGGCATTTAGCAGACGCTTTTGTCCAAAGTGATTTACAATAAGTACATTTGTCAGTAGAAAGTAAAACAACAATATATCACTGACGGTATAGCAAGGATTTCAATCGAATAAGTTTCTAGGTGCACCATACGAAAATAATTGTTCTTATTTTTGGAAAGTCTTCAACTGTATTATATTTCCATATGTTTGCCGTGATGCTTAGTATGACATTGTCTTTTTTCTTTGTTGCTTGAATGCAGCAGAAGAAGCAGGAGAACAAAGCTCCAGACAAAGACGCTATACTGAAGGCCACCGCCGGCCTGTCCACCAAACACACCGACCGCACTGTGACCCAACACAACATAAGAGATGTGAGCTCTACTGTTGGTGGCTTATGTGAAACTAGGGCTGGGCGATATGGAAAAAATATTATGGGGAACTTTACAGGATAAATATCACAATATGCTTATGAATTAAAAATAACATTCTTAACAGTCTAACTGAGGGTCATTACATTGAAGTATATGGAAATGTAAAGTTTAGTATCAAACTAAAACTAGTTTTGCTTTCTCATTGACGTTTAAAACCTCATATTTGATCATTTTAAGGGCATATCTTCTCATCGTAATTAAATTAGACTGGGTATCAAGATAAGTCGATATCTTAATTTCATGACGATACAATACCATTCAAAGACGATAAACGATAATATTAAAACATGTCTAGCCCTATGCCCAGCATTAAACATCAAGTTGTTGGAGGTGAATAGCATTAAACCCCACTAAACCCAGTGATTCGGCCTACTGACAATTTGGCAGTGTGTTTTGAAGATGGTGATCTAATTGTACGTACGTTTTCTGTGTATTTTTTTGCTGTGCCAGTTTCAGACGGAGCTCCGGAAAATCCTGGTCTCTCTTATTGAGGTGGCCCAGAAGCTACTTGCCCTGAACCCGGACGCTGTGGAACTGTTCAAAAAGGCAAACGGTAACGGTTGAATCGGGATGGTCATCTACAAAATTACTTATTTACAATCTCTTATGAGTTGACCTGGTCACCAGCAGCAACATGGCTGATTGTTATCTCTTGGCTGTTATTTACCCTTTCAAGTTCAATTTGGTTTTTTTGTCACGTACAAAGTCACAACTAGCAGTGAAATGCTTACTCTGCCTGCTCCTTCGACAGTGCTTGGACATAAAATACACAGTGAACAGGTTAGAATGAAAGTACTAGTATATATAAAATAGAGCAAAATTCAATTAAATCACAATATCACCTTTTCATCACCTTCTCCGTGAAGGTTTCATATAATATTTGTATTTTTTTCATGCTCAATGTTGCTAATTGTCATTCCTCCATATCAACACATACCTGCAAACTAGTCACCTTTCGGCGAAATTCGCCGTTTTCAACTCAAAATAGGTCATTTACGTGAATCGTGTAGATCCGAAGAGTTTTTATAAGGGGGGGGGGGGGGGGGGGGGGTTACTGACCGACCAACCGATCAACCAACCATAGACTGTATAATAACCGACTGTATAATGAGCGAGAAACAAGTTTGCTATCTCTTTACAATAAAAAAAAAATCTCTGGCCAAATGACTCCACGTTCCACGTTCAGGGCTGATAGCGTTCCGCCACCACGCCGGAATTCCGGCGTACCGACGTGTCTGTGAAAAAAAAAAAAAATCAGGTTCGCGTTCGCGTGGTCTGACGTCGTCCATCGTAATGGCTGACTGGCATCACGATGGAGAGCCACCATCGTGATGCCACGCCCCCCTCTCGTCTATAGTTATTACCTAAAAACTTTGCAGGGATTGCTCTGTAAATAAATTGAAAATATAATAATGGTCCATGTAAAGTGCTGTAAGTTAACTAGGGCTGCCCCCTAATAGTCGGCTTACTGTGCGTTCACACCAAAAGCGCACAAAGAGGAAAATGATCCCGGAAGTCATTCATTGTGTATTGGGCGCCAGGCGGACAAAGAGGGAAAAGAGGAATAGGCGGACTCGGGTGGACTAGGCTAGCCTGGCTCCGCCCTCCGACGTACTTCCGCTCAATTTTCATTTCCCTTCAGTACTCTGTCTGGGTCTTCGGCATATTCGCGGGTTTTCTCCCGGTAAAGTTTTACCTGTCCAATCAGCGAACAGGAGGCGCGGCCTGAGAACAGTGACGTAGAGGTCGTGCGCGAATTTCAGTTATAGAGCGTAACAGTGACCGCCCCTTTTTAACAGCTCCGGTGCCGGAAGTAAATTTCCCATGCATTTATCTCGTCCACTTTTCGTATAATCCTTATAAAAAGAGTATTAAGACTTGAACCAAGCCGATCGTTCGTTGTGGTAGTCGTGACCATATTATGTTTGATTCGGGCATAAAAAGAATTTGGAAAACGGAAGAAAAGCCAAAGGTACTTTATTTTGTTGACCGAGTGAGGAACTACTCATCCCGAATCAAACATAATATGGTCACGACTACCACAACGAACGATCGGCTTGGTTCAAGTCTTAATACTCTTTTTATAAGGATTATACGAAAAGTGGACGAGATAAATGCATGGAAAATTTACTTCCGGCACCGGAGCTGTTAAAAAGGGGCGGTCACTGTTACGCTCTATTGAGCGGAAGTACGGAGGCGGGCGGAACCAGGCTAATGCTAATGCTCACTGCATAGACATATATACATAGACGCCTCATAGACTGACGCTGCCCGTTAGAGCTGACGTAGCAGCGCGGCCGCCATCTTGGCAGGGGACCCAGTGCGCCCCCAGTGCATTCATTTCTATGGAGGAAAGTGTATCCCCAACTACAATAATAAGCATAACTCCCCGAATTTTTACCGGATTTTCACACGGTTTGGTTTGTTACAAATGGCAGAGATTTATTTATGATACAGGACGATTTTTTTTTTTAAATAATAAGAATTATTGTTCAATCTTACTTGTTAAAGGTAATCCCACACGATCTGGTGTCAATACTGCGCCGTACGCTGCACAACATACTGGCATAGCTTGCTCTCCCGTTGACTCCTATGCTAGACTAGAGTGAGGACCCCCTACCAATATGGCGGCGACGCTGGGTTACGTTCCAGCACGTCATGAGGCGTCTATGTATATATGTCTATGGTATACAACGGCAGATGCAGTGAGCCATAGCAGAGCCCGTCTCCTTATTAGACATTCTCTGGCCATAGACATATATACATAGACGCCTCATGACGTGATGGAACGTAACCCAGTGTCGCCGCCATATTGGTAGGGAGTCCTCACTCTAGTCTAGCATAGGAGTCAACGGGAGAGCAAGCTATGCCAGTATGTTGTGCAGCGTACGGCGCAGTATTGACACCAGATCGTGTGGGATTACCTTTAACAAGTAAGATTGAACAATAATTCTTATTATTTAAAAAAAAAAATCGTCCTGTATCATAAATAAATCTCTGCCATTTGTAACAAACCAAACCGTGTGAAAATCCGGTAAAAATTCGGGGAGTTATGCTTATTATTGTAGTTGGGGATACGCCTTCCTCCATAGAAATGAATGCACTGGGGGCGCACTGGGGACCCATACAAGATGGCGGCCGCGCTGCTACGTCAGCTCTAACAGGCAGCGTCAGTCTATGAGGCGTCTATGTATATATGTCTATGTTGTATACTGCGCGCAACGTGGTTTCTGGCGCATGAAATACGTCACGACCAAACGTTAGCGATTGGTTATGGCAGATTCGGAGTGGCACTGGGCAGAGCCAATAGTTTTAAACTTCAACAGAGCACCCGCCTTCAGTTAGTTAACAATTGTCAATGGTGAGTGGCCAGACTCTCTGTACAAATGAAATGTAGTACGAGAGGCTGGTGACCAGGCTAGGACTAGGCGACTTAGGAGGATAAAAAAAAAGTTAAAAATCCTCCAACTTTATGTAAATGAGCTATGACGCGTCTAGGAGGGAAAGGTGGAAAATCCATCGATAGCCAATGGGGATATCTCGTTCTGCCGTCGTCCCTCGGTCAGATCTGTCCCAGAGAACAACCCGCGTAACTTTAGTTCCTACCAAACATTCGTTCCAAGGTGTCGCTGGAAATGCTGATTGCTGCCGTAGCAGAACGCCTCTATGATGTCCTCTATGATTTGACAACATTACATTTGGCAAAATCGGTGTTTATTTGGGATGATCATTTCCGTAAATATGATTGGGGAGTAACCCGACGAGGTGTCCATTAACAGAAATGAATGGACGACGCGGAGGCGTGAACCGTCCGACGCGAAGCGGAGGGTTGCTTCCGCGAAGTACCATGGTCACTTACGAAAGAATGAAATATGTAGTCAATTAATAATACTTTAATGTGTTTTAGAGTTGAAATCGTGAGGGTTTTTTTTATTTTTACAAGTCGAGCAGACTATTTAATATCTCCCGTATGCAAGCGTTGCCAAGCAACGTGGCCATAGCGTCTTCATAGCGTCAACGTCTTTCCTAGGTGTAAATCAAAGATGGTGTAAATAAACACTTTTTAACCTACACCCTCCAGCCAATCGGAGTAATTCTGTTTTTAATGACTTTATCAAGTAACTTTCCGTGATCAACGATGTCGGTAACTGGGCTGTGCTACAGCAGTAGTTGCGTGGTGGTGTTTAACGCGCGTGGCACGCGGGCCCTTTAAATTGAAAAAAAAAGCAAGAACGAACATTCTGAAGGGGGGCAAAAGCGACAAAAGCGACTTAGGTGGAGTGGACAAGGAGGATTCCTCTTTGTGCGCTTTCGGTGTGAACGCACAGTTAGCCGATCGACGGAGGCTTAGTCGAATACGTTTTCATTAGTCGAGCAAAAAGTAAAACATAAAAATAAGAAGGCATGAGCATCGCAAACCGAATACATACGTGGTCGCAGCCCTGAGACACCGCTAGACACACGGGACTCATACCGGTGATCGCGGCTTTAGTTCCGTGTCTGATCGCTGTAATTCGGAGCGTGAATATCGGTTGAACGTCTAATACCTTTCTAACTTTAAAAAACACTTTAGTATTGTTTAAGACGATAGTCGCACATCCCTCGTAACTACGCCGTGAAGGTGAACCCTCCCGGACGCGATGTTGTTTTTCCCACTATGGCCACGCCAAGCACCGCCCCACCCTGCTCCTGATTGGTTGAGCTGTGCTCTCGACTCTAACATTGTTTACTGCGCCTGCTAACCCTAAGTAACCCTAACCCTAACCCTAACCATAACCCTAACCCTAACCCTAACCATAACCCTAACTATATCTTCAACACTTGTAAACTGAGCGGTCGTTGAGATTAAACAATCTTCTAGCTTGCTGGGCGCAGTAGAACCAATCAGGATAGAGTCGAGAGCACAGCTCAACCAATCATGAGCAGGGTGGGGCGGTGCTTGGCGTGGCCATAGTGGGATTCGTAATTTCGCCTCCCGGACTCCGCTATAGAGCGTAACAGTGACCGCCCCTTTTTAACAGCTCCGGTGCCGGAAGTAAATTTCCCATGCATTTATCTCGTCCACTTTTCGTATAATCCTTATAAAAAGAGTATTAAGCCTTTAACCAAGCCGATCGTTCGTTGTGGTAGTCGTGACCATATTATGTTTGATTCGGGCATAAAAAGAATTTGGAAAACGGAAGAAAAGCCAAAGGTACTTTATTTTGTTGACCGAGTGAGGAACTACTCATCCCGAATCAAACATAATATGGTCACGACTACCACAACGAACGATTGGCTTGGTTCAAGTCTTAATACTCTTTTTATAAGGATTATACGAAAAGTGGACGAGATAAATGCATGGGAAATTTACTTCCGGCACCGGAGCTGTTAAAAAGGGGCGGTCACTGTTACGCTCTATAGGCTCTGTGCACAACTCGCGTGACGTACTTGACCGTTTTCCCCGGTTGTCGGCAGAAGAGTTTCCGGTTTTCTTCCTGCTTCACTACAACAGCGGTGAATATGAATCAAAACGAACAAATGAGAGCTGTAACTGTACGAAAGAAGAAAAAAAATAACATGAGGGATGGATATAAGTTGCAGAATGTTGTAGGGGGCTCAAATGAGCATTGTTGTGTGCCACTGTGTACTGGATCGAGTCGGTATAACACCGAACTCAGCTTCCACCGGTTTCCTAAACATACTGGCCACCGTACACAGTGGCTTCACAAGATCCGCAGAACCGGGTTTACCATTACTCCGCATACAAAGGTCTGCAGCCGTCATTTCACCAAGGACCAGATCCGCACCACTGCAAAAGGAAGACGGTTTTTAACTGCCAACGCCATACCAACCTTGTTCGAGTGGAACGCTTACAGCAACAAGACGCGGGCCGGTGTTTGGGAGCGCCGCACTCGTCCGACATCGAGTCCGGAACCTGGCCCGGCGGAGACCGAGGAGGAGATTGTGGATACGGTCCCGATGCCCATAGACCACGATTACGTGGTCTATGGATTTATGATCTATGATCTATGGTCTATATCTATGATCTATGGTCTATATACATTTCTAATGAAATGTAATGTAAATGTTTATTTACTGGTATAAATTTATGATGCAACATTGAATGTAGTGAGTTGATTTTTGGGTCCATTGAATGAGAAGTAGACTCAGCAGACATCCGGGCAGTATCAACAATACATTTATTCATATTCTGGTTACCTAACATTACCTTCGCCGATCTATACACACTTGAATTACACAAATAACATAGTATGCAAAAAAAACACCAAAAGGTTCAAATATTGGCCACAAAGTGACAGTGAAAAACTGTGTGCTTCTCACCAGTAAGTAGCACACCTGCTGAGTGATTATTACATCATAAACTAGCATCTGTCATGAGTGAATAACTGCTGAAAACATGAAGTATTTTGTTCACATATGAAGTACATTACTTTGCACAAAATAGCATTCAAAACAGAAAATGTAACTTTGACAGACCTATGGTCTATATACATTAGAAATGTATATAGACCATAGATATAGACCATAGACCATAGATCATAAATCCATAGACCACGTAATCGTGGTCTATGGGCATCGGGACCATATCCACAATCTCCTCCTCGGTCTCCGCCGGGCCAGGTTCCGGACTCGATGTCGGACGAGTGCGGCGCTCCCAAACACCGGCCCGCGTCTTGTTGCTGTAAGCGTTCCACTCGAACAAGGTTGGTATGGCGTTGGCAGTTAAAAACCGTCTTCCTTTTGCAGTGGTGCGGATCTGGTCCTTGGTGAAATGACGGCTGCAGACCTTTGTATGCGGAGTAATTGTAAACCCGGTTCTGCGGATCTTGTGAAGCCACTGTGTACGGTGGCCAGTATGTTTAGGAAACCGGTGGAAGCTGAGTTCGGTGTTATACCGACTCGATCCAGTACACAGTGGCACACAACAATGCTCATTTGAGCCCCCTACAACCTTCTGCAACTTATATCCATCCCTCATGTTATTTTTTTTCTTCTTTCGTACAGTTACAGCTCTCATTTGTTCGTTTTGATTCATATTCACCGCTGTTGTAGTGAAGCAGGAAGAAAACCGGAAACTCTTCTGCCGACAACCGGGGAAAACGGAAGTATGTCACGCGAGTTGTGCACAGAGCCTATTAACATGAACTACTCCGCCGGAGGAGCCGCACATCCACACGCACCTGACTGCGGTCCAGCCAGCCGCCTCTCGGTTTCGCGTGGTCAAGCAGCCGCTCCAACATTTTCAAGTGTGCCCTTATTGCCGACTTTATGGCAAATACTTTGAGACAACTGGGAAAGTCAGCGCTAGCTTACTGCAGCGTGTGGAAACTTCCGGTTTTCAAAATAAAACGTGGGTTAAATGTATTTAAATTAAATGTATTAAACGTTTATTTAAAGAATATGAAGAATGTTAAGATTTAATTTTTTTTTTTTTTAAAGAAACAAAAAGAAAGTAAGAGTTGTGTCTCAAAACAAATATGATCCTGCACTGATTTTGAGCCAATAGGTCACATCACCTGGAAGGAATGCTCATATTTACATGATGAAATGTATTGGCAGGGATGGATTACAGGCCTACCAGGCCCAGGGTCCCAAGAGCTCTGGTGCTCTACACAAAGATGCTACTGTAATATAGGCTTATATTTGGTTTGTTCATCTCATGCCTGAATGTTGTCAATTTATTTCCACAAAATTCACCAGAATCTATCATTTAAGGGACTATTTATCCAAATTGTCTTCCAGGGGAGCATACCCCTGGATCCCGCTTGACAATTATGTTGATCAGGGCATATATCTTAGGGGCCCGCTTACCTCCCAGAAAAAAAAAAGTTCAGGCTCAGGATTTTTTTCTACTATCACCCCTGCACGTTACACGACCACCAATCGTAATCAAGATAAACCACAGCGCTAGGGTGGCCATTCGTCCGGCTTTAGGCCGGACTGTCCAGTTTTTCAAAGCCCTGCCGGACGCGTATTTGTCCTCCTTTTTGAGACACCCCCGCCGGTCATAGGTCCGCCCGCCGGTCATAGGTCCCCCCCCCCCCCCCTCGTCGGCCGTAGGTCCGAGACTGTTACGATCGCGCGCACCCCCCCCCCCCCCCCCCCCCCCACCGCGTCGCCCGTTAACTGACCAGTTTATGGGTTAATAAATGTGCCATTTTTACCATAAGAAAATGTTGTCTTTTCCCTTTATTTTCTTCTGGGAGTACACCAGAATGCTTTCTTTACATGTTAAAATAGCAAAATTTGGCTGGGGGGGGGGATGCCCCCAGACCCCCCTACAACGGTTTAGTTTGTCACCTTTTTCAACCCTTATGAGTTTGCAGGTATGTCAACAGTACAACAGTAATGTCAGGGCATTATACTTTGCCTCGAGAGGTGGTTTGGTCTGAACAGAAGGAAAAATGCTATTGTTTTAGATTGATGGTCTGGTCTTCTAGTGTGTGACTGGCTCTCCGTCTGTTTCCTGTCTGCTAGCCATGCTGGATGAGGACGATGAGGATCGTGTGGATGAGACAGCCCTGCAGCAGCTGACGGAGATGGGTTTCCCAGAGAGCAGAGCCATCAAAGCTCTCCGCCTAAACCAGTGAGTCAGCCCTCTGAAAGACTTCATTTGTAGGGCTGGGACCATATACTTATCTCCTGATTGGATACTATTAGCATTCTTGGGTGCCATATGTATTGCGATTTTTAAGTATTGCAATTCTACAAGTATTGCGATTCAATATTACGATTTATTGTGATTTTTGTTTACTTTTTTAACATTAGACCATGGGAAAAGTTGAATCATACACTTCAACATTTGTTATACACTATAACATTTGTTAAAACTAGACTACAATTTTTAAAACTATATGATGAATGCGCAGTTCTATACCGCTTTACCGCCAGTTTATCACACTCAACATGAAGATGACATTTCTAAATTGGACCAACACGATGTCAATGTTGTATTCTGGTTGTTGATTGGTTAGGGAGGAGTTCCTCCATTGGATCATCATTTTCCGTGTTTTGGCCAATAAGAGATTAGCATGAAGAATGAAAATGATATAAGAGATGCAGGTGTCACTGTTGAAGCATTTTAATCAGAATTTCAATAATGTTTTTTTTGCCGAAGAAGAAAGGAAAATTATTTTATAAATGATATTGAGATTTGGTAATTGTTTATTTCAATACAATATAAAAACGTGTTCATAATCAGTGTTTCTTCATAAGTGGTTCACAGCAAGGGACCAAGAGGTAGCAGGATGGCCACAATAAACCCATTTTTAGAAAAATAAAAAAATAAAAACCATATATACATGCCTAACATGCATTGTTTGTATAATTTGATCGTGATTGAACTGGGGAATGCTGTATTGATGGACAATATACAACATGGAGGACTGATTATTATCTCACTTTTTTGACATGGTAACAAGAATGTTATGCTTATGCTTATTTTACTGCACAAAATATCTGGTGGGGCAATGAAGTACCTTCTAAATAGTAAGGATATTAAAGCAGACGTTGAACCTCATCACAGCATGAACACCACACCCTCCTCTCTGCCTCCCTTACTCACTGTCGTGTGCAGCATGTCAGTGACCCAGGCCATGGAGTGGCTGATCGAGCACGTGGACGACCCCTCGGTGGACACGCCTCTCCCGGGCCAGGAGTCATCGGGGGCCACGGCCACGGCTACTGCCATGCCGGGTCCCTCTCTCTTGGCCTCGGCTTCGGTGTGCGGTCCTCTGCCCCTCCGGAGCGTCCGCCAGGCCTCCACGGAAGAGGGCAGCAGGCAGGACGAGCTCACGGAGATCTTCAAGCGGATCCGCAGGAAACGAGAGTTCAGGCCCGATTCCAGAGTGGGTGAAGTCTCTCCCTCTCTAGCTCTCTCTCTTGTGCTCTGTTCCCCTCTCGCTCTCTATCTGTCTCTCTCTCTCTCACTGGTCTGTTGTTTTTCAGTTATTGTAAAGGTGTGTGTGTGTGTGTGTGTGTGTGTGTGTGTGTGTGTGTGTGTGTGTGTGTGTGTGTGTGTGTGTGTGTGTGTGTGTGTGTGTGTGTGTGTGTGTGTGTGTGTGTGTGTCCCTGCAGGCAGTGATTGCACTGATGGAGATGGGCTTTGACGAGAAGGAGGTGGTGGACGCTCTGAGGGTCAACAACAACCAACAGGACACTGCCGTATGTTCACTCATCATAACGTTACCAAGCACACATACTGCATCACTTTCCCAAAACAGAGTAGTCAACTGCTTGCGAGGTTGAATATTTAATTTCTTCTACTTACCTTTACCCTTAAGTAGAAATTTCCTTCCAGCCTTAAAATCACTGGGTGCTAATGCCGACTGGTGGTATGTAGGCTGTTTAGCTACTGAGGCACACAGACAAATCTCCACACATGCTCTTATGAAGTCAGACTAGGCCAAAACGTTAGCGTTCTTTGTTTGATAAATTGGTGAAATTGAGGCTCTGGCCCTGTCCTTTTTCTCAAAGTTGGTGAGTGATACCAAACATCTTTGGATGTTGTTTTTTGGAATCTCCTCACACATTTGCAAATCGCCACATGCATTTGCAGATCTCTGCCTCGGCAGAAGTGTAGCATAAGTCACGTGTAAAAAGATGGCCAATTGAGTTGTGACTGTATTTCCAGCTCTTGGAGCAAAATACTTACAGATTTGTCTACAAATGTATAGATTTATGTTTTACACATTACAAACATAATTACGCACACACAAATTGAGAAATTGTTACACAACACCCATAGTTGGCGCACTAGTGGGTTGATGAACTTGATGCCCAACGAAGTCTTTAAAGACTTTTAAAGAAACAATTAATTGCCTGTGTTATTTCAGAAGAATTATGATTTGCTACATTTTTTGGAGGAAATACTGATCTAGCACTGTCATTCTTATTCCATTGGTCCTGACGGCATTGCTGCTGTAATGTGGGGGGAGTCCTATGGTCACTGGTGTGACATGTTATATACTGTATGTAACATAGATCTGTAACACCTTGGTTTTCTCACACTCTCAGCAATAAATACATTCACTAAAGACCTGTGAGGATCTGATAGCCCAAACCACATTTACAGGTGCTCAAAGTGTTTTTTACCCCTACATTTTAAAATGGAGGAAAAGTCTATGTATGAGTGTGAAATTGCTGCAAGCAGGCCATCTTGTCTTGTGGAAAGCATTATTTTCATTTTGGGTAGGTAAAGTACAGTAATTCACATATTGAGCAGGGGGGTGTCTTAGGTTCACTGAAAGATGTACATGATGATTAAAACAATAATAATAAAACCTCCTCTACAGTTGCTCTGAGCTCCTGTCTCAGGTCAGTCCCAAGGCCACCTAGATGCCGTATGGACATGAGTGTCTGGGGTCAGAATGGCGTTCCCAGGAATGTGTTTCTGTGTGTTGCAGTGTGAGTGGCTGCTGGGAGACAGGAAGCCCTCCCCCGAGGACCTGGACAAGGGCATCGACACCAACAGCCCCCTGTTCCAAGCCATCCTGGAGAACCCTGTAGTCCAGCTGGGCCTCACCAACCCCAAGACGCTTCTCGGTAACCACCTCGTTCAGTCAACCACATGTCACCCATGTCTTTAGCGTAAAGCGTTAGCTTGGTGGTTAAAGGACACTACCATCGTAGCCGTCTCTCCTGCCTTCACTAAAACATCCCTTACCAATATTATTTGTAAATGACTTTGTTGTGCCGACTCTGCCGGAGAGCATTTATTAACAAACTCTGTACTGAAGTGACGTACATTGATTCCAAAAGACCAAAGTGCTGAATGCTATTTTTTAAACAAGTTTACATTTGCGTCGATAGCGCAGTCACGCTAAATGCTCTGCGGCAGAATCGATACAGCAAAGGCATTTGGACCAATGATATTGGTAACAGATGTTTTAGTGAAGCCAGGAGAGAAACGGTTATGATGGTTTAACCACCCAGACGGTACGGCACTTGTATTACTCATTAGTAATGCTAGTATGTATTACGTTCACCAATGTCAGTTCTGAAGACGGAGGTGTGTAAAGAAGCCTGTTGTGTGTGTTTGCAGCGTTCGAAGACATGCTAGAAAATCCTCTGAACAGCACGCAATGGATGAACGACCCCGAGACCGGCCCCGTCATGCTCCAAATTTCCAGAATCTTCCAGACCCTAAATCGCACATAGAACCTCCCAGTGACTTGTCGACCCAACCCTCAGCGTGTGTGCGTGTGTGCGTGCGTGTGTGCGTGTGTGCGTGCGTGTGTGCGTGCGTGCGTGCGTGCGTGCGTGTGTGTGTGCGTGTGTGTATGTGCGCGCTATATGGGAGGAGGTATTGGTTTGCCTTGAAAAGTTAAAGCCCAAGGTGCGGAGTGACGGAGATATATACGCATATTGTCTATTTATGACATTTACAGACAAAGCCCTTTTAAAAATAAATGTTGAATAAAACGTGAATATTATTATTAAGATCTTAATAATAACAACAATAATAATAATAACCGCAATTTAGTACGTTTTTACATTTTAATAAGAACTTTATAGTTAGGATGGACATGATTTATTTTATATAATTTCTCCATGTGTGAAAGAAGTGATTATAAGGCATCAATTCACTGTTTACACTTCTGAAAACCGTTTTTGTATGTTTTGCAATATTTAAATTTCAAAATGTATCTGTTGTTACATTTCTTCAGCAATGAATGTTTTTTTTGGGGGGGGGGGGGGCTCTTATTTTATCATTGGCCTTGTTAAAGAAGGCCCTTTTTTGAGTGTTTGATCATAGTCTGTGATCATTGAATATGGGTTTGCGACACATTACCTCTTTAAGTTCAACTTTGAGAGCCTGCCTGCCTGGTTACTGTAAATCACACTTATCTCGATTTTACAACATTACAACATTTGTCTTTGTGCAAATTTGAAAATATTTATTTAATATTTTGTCTTTCAAAGGAAAATATACACTATGTCTATTTGCGTGCGTCATATTTTTACAAAACAGAGTATCTTGGAGGCCTGTGTGCTCTTGAACATCATGTTTCTCTCATCTAGCACTTTTTTACTGTTGCTCACTGCAGCTCTTGAGGAATAGACAGACTCAAGTATGGTTATAGTACACATCACACACTGGATTTGTACATTTCAAAAGAACTAACTTAAGCATAAGACATTTCCAAATTAGCGTTTCATTAAATGGTAAATGATGCTTCATCACTTCTACCAGAAGCAACAAGACAAAAACAATTAGCTTAACGAATAGTTTAGACTAGATTAAACAATGCAAACAATTTGATGTGATGTTTGAAATTGTTTTAAGAGCAACAAAGATTCATGCTGTCGAACCAAAACCAAAATTGACTTTAACAACTTGCCTTGTATGTACTCATATATTCATATGGGGTATGTATTTTACAAACCCCATATGTACCTATAAAACCACATCCCAGGTTTCTGTGCAATAGGATCTTGAGTTACATTGACTTGGAAGCTAATTGGCTAGTATTATACTTGTGTGAAATATGGTGTGTATGGCTCTGGTAAGCATTTGGCAAGCATTTGGGTGTTTTTATTCAATAATTGACATGTAGTATTGATGTGACTTTCTGCTCAGGGAGACTGAGATTGGTTTTATAGCAAATAATGATTTGCCCACTTCTGTGGCAAACGTCTCCTTCATCCTCTATCGTAGCCTGGCATTAAAACAAGCGGCTGTACCCACTGTAAACACTGCTGATGGTTCACAACACCACAACATACAGTACATGCAATATTTGAATATATCTAGATGTTTATAAAGGAATTATTTGCCTGAACAATGTATTGGTACATTATTTGTATTTAAGCCAAACGAGTATGTCTTGTTATAACATTTTTAGCAAACCTGGGAGTGGATCAACAATGTGTACTAATGAAAACGGATTCAAATATTGGTTTTACAGACTATTAGAAATAGTGTGAGCTAAATGTATTGCAGCATTCTTTTAATGTGAAATGTGAAGGAATTTATATACAGTGTAAACACCTGCAGTAACTGATCCTCGGAGACGTGGAAGTGTGCAGTATATTCTGGAAACTAGGATCAGTCACATTAGGAAGCAGACAGAAGTGGTGTATGGTGGCCAGACGGTGCGGACCTGTTGGTTTTCGACATGCTATAATGCATTTTTTAAGCTCTGCCTTCATGCAGCAATCCCCACAGAACAACCACCTATGCAATAAACCCTTTCACCATGTCCAGTAAACCCTTTCACCATGTCCAGTAAACCCTTTCACCATGTCCAGTAAACCTGTCTCACGGCCACATGGCCGGTTTCACCTTCAGCACAGTTCTGTGGTTGAATTCTTTGAATTCTGGGATTTTTTTTTCTTTAAAAAACAATGTACTGTGTGAAGTAAATAAATAGGTAAAATATAAATGTGCTTTGCTCTATTCAAAAAAACAATGTCAGACTGGTCGCTGGCTACCTCATTATCATAAATGGTAAATCCTGTAACGACCAGCAGAGGGAGCTGTCGTGTTTTTGGAGGATTTGGATTTTTATAATCCTGTGAAAACATGTAAACATATTAAACTCATATTCACACATAACTGCGCATAGAGCAGACTTTTGTTTTTTAGTGGTGAATTTCATCTGTGTTGGAGGCAAATTTCAGCAGGGAGTAGAAGACTGTACCCAGGTACTTGTATTCCTCCACAGTATGGGCCTCCCGTGGATCGTGGTGATGGCTGCCGCAGCCAGTTCCCTCTGCTTGGTGTAGAAGGTCACTATCATCCCCTTGGTCTAGTTCACATTAAGTTACAGACTGTGGTGCTGTGTGGGGCCTGAGAGCAGTGATAGGAGGACTGTGGGGTCAGTGAACTGGACCATGTGACCGTTTGGCTGACCTGCAGTCATCAGTGTGTAGAGGATGAAGAGCAGGGGTGAGAGGAGGACACAGCCCTGCGGTGAACCAGGTGAAGGAAGGAACAAGATGAATGAACCAAGTGAAGATAGATCCAGTTAAAGGAACCAGGTGAAGTGTGTCAGAGGTCAGAGAAGGTGTTGCCGACCTGGACCACTCTCTGTGACCTGTTGGTGAGAAAGTCTGTTTTCCACAGGATAAGTCCTCTAGGGGTGTTGAATGCAGAAGAGAAGTCTGCAAACAGCAGTCTGGCTGTAGTGTTGTCAATAATAAAGGTACTATTTCTGTCACTATTTCAATAAATGCAGCATCTTTAGATATTGGGCTGCTGCCCATAGAAACCAGTGAATTCAGTTAAAGGTAATTAAGGAGCAGGGTGTCTTGCTCAAGGACGCCTACAGACTGGACATTGGGTTCGAACCCCGAACCTTTGGGCTGGGAGTTACCCAAACCACTAGGCTAGGCTGCCCCATATGATTGCATTATAAAGAATGAACAATAATATGTCAGTTTTCATGTGAGTATAGGACCTGTTGTCTTAGCACATGAACAAATGAGAGGTTTGAATGTAAAAATGTATTCAAAGTAAATAATCAAAGGTGGAGACAACATTTTCCTCAGTGACCACAACGGGTGCATTAAGTTATCGATCCAAACTGTGTCATAAACCTCAATGAGATTAATCTTATCGTCCCTTTTCCTGTCGATGGGTTCTTCTAGACCAGTAATTACATTCAACCACATAATCAGATTGGCTCCTCAGTCTGACAGATAGGCTGCTTCCAATGAAGGAATGAAAGCCCTTAGTGCACTGGACTAAATGGAAGGGCTTTGCTTTTACCCAACGGCAGTCCTTTATGTAGCATCTTATTTGTAGCCCACTAAATAAATACATTGTTATTTGTCTTTTTTTTCATGTCAGACAATGACTCGTGACTGTCTGTTGTCTCCCTCAATCGAAGAACTCAGGCACCAGTCTTTCCCACCATTGACGTTTGTGTTGTTCTCAGCAGCAGCCAAGATGGATTCACACTTCCTCACAATCGTGTTAGAGAATCTATTTTGTGATCTGATTACTGCTCTAAGGATTTCTCTCCACAAGTACATTCACATTACTCCCAACAACACAGTTGGTTGTAACACCAAACTATTGTATTTGAATATAGTGTAGGACCCTATATAAAAGGTTACAATGATCAGTCATCATACAAATTCAAAAGCTTTTTAGGATACTTTGGTTTTAATTGTGAAAAAAATAGTAATAGAAAATAGGCCTAGGACAACATGAAGTAGATAAAGGATGTTTAATGTTTAGATTTCATCTTTACAATACAATGAATAAAAATGGCGTAAACAGCACTGTTGTTATTGAGGGGCTCCCCAAAAAGTTGTGTAGTTGTACAGTTATGGTCTGCATATCAGAACATTTTAGATAGTACCGGTATATACATGGATTCATAGTTCAGGGGAAAGGCATTTTATTAGATAGGGACATTGCGCAGCAGAACACCTTTCTTCTCACTTTTATTCCCTAGAAACCGTGGCATAGCCTGCACTCAGGAAGCGTGGAGATAGTCAGTGTGTTTTGTAAGGAGCATTTGTCAGTTCTTGGTAGCAGAAAAGTGTATAAAACAGGCTCGACTTCACAGTGGCACACCGTCCGAAAGGTCCGAATGGTTTGACCCGTAGCTAACGATGGTGAACGCTGTGGACATGGGCTGTATGGCATCTTTACGAGCCTGTGGAGATTCATATCCAATTACTAATAATAGTAATTTCACTGTCTTTGCTATACAAAAATAAATATTAGATATATTTTCATGCAAACTCTATATTGTGTAGGCCTATATAGATTTGTATTTTTAATGTATGGCCTAATCCACTATGAGAAATATTGGTCCATTCTTAAAAATTGACTACAAAATATATGTTGATTATTTTTGTTATACAAAAAGACAGATTCTCATATAAAAATTGTAAAATTGTCAAGATCATATTCTTCACTCACATCAACAAACTTCTTCTCGCTGTAAACCCCGTTCTTGTCAATGAAAGTGAGCATGATCCAATCACAGATGATGGAACACTAGAATGAGCAAATCAAATCACAAGATGGTAAACAAGACAACACATGATAGTAATATACACATAATGATCTACACACTGACTGTACATTACAGGACAGGCCTGTTTTAATACACACGATGAAGGTGCTATATAAATTACATTTATTATTGTTGTTGTTGTTATTATTATTGTTATTATTGTTATTATTATTATTATTATTATTATTATTATTATTATTACCATAATAAATTCCAAATACTCACGATCCCTATGGACCCCATCGCAGTCACTGAGTTGATGATGGTTGGAATGAGGCTGAATTTACCCGCCTGCAAGGACAGTCACGTGGTGTGAAACATTACATGGTTAGTTAGTTGCTATATGTTTATCATATGGTCAGTGAAGCAGGACATCGGTGTCTGACAGAGACTTTATCAATCCCAGACAGGAAATGTGGCTGCCACAGCAGAAAGTACAGGAGAGTAGTAGAAACAAAAAAAAATAGATGACATTAAAATACGAGAAAATAACTAAAAACTGCATACAATAAATACAGAAAACATATCTATGTACAGTGAATATGAATAGTAGCAATGTTAATGTAAATCCCAAAAATAAAGGTAAACATTACAGACAGTTGAGGTAGACATTATCGACCGTACACTATCGACACTATACATTATTGGCCATTATACACGTTTCTAGTGTTAAAGTGACTTAAGTGTCCTGTAAATGCACATGACAACAACGTGCACGTACGTATCCGTGAACGATGATATCCAGGCGGATACCGTAGGCCTTGATCAGGGTCCGGGACTCCACGCCGTCCCTGCTGTAATACTTAGCAAACCTGAGGGACACAAATAAATCATTCAGAATGTATACATTTACATTCACCCATATTATGTGAAGCCCCTTTGAAACTGTAACTGGGATTAAGGCCCGTTGACTTGGCTGGAGTGGGATGAAAGTGACCTGTAGTAGTAACCGGCGGTAGGGAGGTCCTTCCTCGTATCCAGGAGGCGGAAGGAATACGTGGGTTTGCAGTCAGAGGCGTCCACATCGAAGTTACACTGCCAGTTGATGAAGACGCCGATGACGCCTCCCTGGAGAGGAGGAACAGCGAACATGTCCATGTCCATCAAGTTTCAGGTGTATTGGTCACAATGTGCATTAGAGAAGAAGGAGTGGAAGTCATTCATGGCAACCGACTGCACACTCGGCTCTCTCACTGCACACTACTCACAGTTTTGCAAAGCTCGTCGAAGTTCTCCCGTGCTTGGTCTGCAATGTAGCCCAGTCGGAAGATGGGGCAGTACGGCTCCTTCTTCTCGTCGTAGTGACACTTACTCAGGTACTTTTGTCTTTTGCGCTTGTTTGGTGCTACTTTGATGTTACCTCTGTCACAGACAAACAAACATCACCGTCTGCATCGACAATCGTAGAAGCAGCCAAAACACAGAAGCTTTCATTCCTTTGTGTGTTTGTCTTCATGTGTGTGTGTGTGTGTGTGTGTGTGTGTGTGTGTGCATGTGTTTTGCGCGTGCATGTGTGTGTGTGCATGCCTGTGTGTGTGTGTGCATGTGTGTGTGTGTGTGTGTGTGCATGTGTTTTGCGCGTGCATGTGTGTGTGTGCATGCCTGTGTGCGCATGTGTGTGTGTGTGTGTGTGTGTGCATGTGTGTGTGTGTGTGTGTGTGTGTGTGCGCATGACTGTGTGTGTGTGTGTGTGTGTGTGTGATGCACACCTTGTCACATTAAAAGCGGGAAAGCGGATAGTGTTCCCGATGAATACGGTAAAATTGGCGGCCTCCAGCAAGGGTGGCTCCCTGGTAAACAACAAAAAAAACAACACATAGCTCATCACCACGGCAACACCCAGCCAGGGCAGTCCAACCGATGCAACCCCAGAACGAGTAACTAAAGCAACTCCATGGGCCTACCGGACAGCAGCGTACTCCTCAACGGGACACCAAGCTTGGATCTCACAGGTCTTGAAGTTCTGGTCGTAGTACGGGACGCACCGGCCTGTTCTCCTGCCTATGGGGACGCAGGTTTTAAAACACAACGGCATGACGAGACAGACGACAGAGTGGATGAGATGAGAATGCACACAAAACATTTTTTTAATAAAGTGCACCGTTGCCATTGAAGTTCACTTCACCCGGAGTACAGTCGGAGTCCTTCGTACAGTTGGCGCTCGCAACGGAGAAATGCTGAAATAAAGAATAGATGAAGATAACTATCCCTTCCTGTTGTTTAGCGTCTGGGGAGTAATTGATACGCCTTTATTTCATTCTCCTTGCCTGTACAGTGGAAGTGAGCATGTACTTTTAAGAAGAGACACTTACTTAAGGTCCACCATTTTCAGTTTGTACATTTGGTACAGTTTGTACATTTCGTACCATTTGTGCAGTTTGTATAGTTTGTTCAGTTTGCACAGTTCGTACAGTTTGTTTAGTTTGTATAGTTCGTACAGTTCATACAGTTAATAGCCTCTACAGTTTACTTGTTTGTAGCTTTTCAAACATGGACCATTGAGTTTGGTTACCCAGAATTCTTGCTGCTGACTTCTCACCTCAGCACAGGTTTGTTGCATCTGATCGTAGGTCACCTCTCGTCTCACCGTTGTGCTGATCACGTCAAAACCCTTTGGAGAGAAAGCTCAAAAATAACCTATAACTAGTTACTAGTGTATGTGGAGGGACAAACACAGACGCATAGACACATTATACAATGTGTCTGATGCACGGCATTATAGCACTTGTCTTGTAGCTTACAGTAATTTGCAATACCTGTTCATAGATGGGTTTTTCTAACAGTGATGCTTACATAAAATACAACAGTGTAATGTATAAAAGCAAAAGACTGACAGACATTCCAAAGAAAGGGAAATGACAATGTAATACAATTTGGAGTGGACCAACAAGGATAGAGAGGAATTTTAGTGTCATTCATGTTTACACATGTGATGTTCAATATTACCGATTTACGTGTGTGTGTGTGTGTGTGTGGCTGTGTGTGGCTGTGTGTGTGCGTGCGTATGTGAATGTGTATGACTGACCCCTGATGGGTGAACATACTCCATGTGTGTGTGTGTGTGTGTGTGTCTGACCTCTGACGGGTGAGCGTACTCAATGGTGTCGTGGACCCGGTCTCCCTGCACCGCCGTGCCTCTCATCTTGGTGTGCACCGAGCTCTCTGGACGCGTCTCGCTCTGCTGGTAGGCCTTCTCTTTGATGAAGACATACCTGGACACACACTCTGTATTACCAGCCTCATATTACCAACTCATTCCTAGGAAAGCTGGTCACTGTGTGACACACACATCAGAAATAAATGCACAGACACCACAGTGGTGTATGTGTGTAAGGCCCAGGCTAAATCAGTATCTTTAAAAGAGGCCCTCCTGAGATCAAATTACTACGTCCGTAATGTTGATAATCACCCCCCTTTCACGTTGCTTTGACGATCCATTATCATTATATGGTGATCCATCTATTTGGATCTAGCTTTGTTTAGCGTTCTTTTCGAGGGAAAGGCTTTTCTAAACCACAAGACAGCTGAGACAGGAAATTGACTTCTCTGTGCATTATATCCATTAATGCATTAGTACAGTTGTTAATATTCAATTAATTTTTGTATAGTTATGAGCAAAACGTCTAGGGAGAAAAACATCTCACATCTGATACACAAGCAGAGCCAGCGCCAGAGCCAGAAGCCATTAAAAAAATATATTCCTGTTTGAAATTGCTAGTTTTAATGTGTGTTTTACCTTGGAATTGAAACATTTACAATGCATTTCTCAAAATCAACCAATCTTAAACATATATATATATATATATATATATATATATATATATATATATATATATATATATATATATATATATATATATATACATTATTAATTTAGATATTGTTTATTAGAATGAAAGACGATGAAAAACAAAATCAAGACTTACCAGATGAAATAGGTGAGAACAAGAAACTGGACCCCTCTATATATGACTCCAAGAGGTTTGTTTTTAACTATCATTACCTTGGGGGTTTCATAGTCCCAGAAACCAAGAACATAATCCTTAATGAATCCAAGCAGTCCCATTGTGTTGCAGAGGTCCTCCTTTAATATCTTGTGTCTTGTTTGGTTTTCCTTGGACTAATCATTCCTGTTATTTTTATTTGTCTATCTATTGAGATCTTTTGGAATAAATATGTTTCCCCCTATATTGTCCTCTTCAGTTTCATCCAGGATGTGTCTAGCAGCCTGGTTCACTGAGACTGGAAGGGGTGGGGTTGAGCTAGGGCGTCATCATTACATTATCACTTTGCTCCAATCGCATACAAGCACGAGTGTATTTCTTCTGGCTTTCTGTAGGCTAGGTATTTTTGTAACTGATATTTATACTGTTGGTTGTTTGAATTTTGTTTGTTGGTGTGGCGGAAGTGGAGAAAAAGGGAGAAGTTGTCCGACAACGCCACCTGGGGAATTGCACCCCAGGAAATACACTCAGCCCTATACCTGGGCTACTAGAAGGTCACACAGATTCATTACACCAATCTATAAAGAGGACGCGAGACGGACTTCCAAAAATACCAATTTTTATTTAACAATAATTTACTAGAGTTAAAAGAGCACAGACATCTCACAACATGAGTGTCACAATTGTACCACAATCATTTTCAGAACAATAAACAAAAACAGGGCTACGGCTTAGCGAGGTGGGCAGACTAAAGCAACTCAAACAAACCACATCACCACGGCAAAATTAAGGGATGTGAGATGGGGACCACCACCAGCGGAGTCTGCCACACTGCATCAGCTCCTGTCCTGGAAAGAAAAAGAAACAAAATTATGTGGAAGGACACTCGAGGTTTGGATTGTACAGATAGCAAGAATTAAAACAGGAGGCCTATGCTAAAACACACACACGCAACAACAGAAAAGAATAATACAACTGACTAAATAGCTGAACCCAAATACAAATATGAGGGGGCGGGACCAGGCGTAACGATAGTCCCGTCTATCAGAGACAACCCAACAGCTAGATAAACTAAATCACAACACACAAAATATATAATCAAATAACCAATAAAGAAATAAGCAATCAAATAATCAAAATAAAGATATATCGTTAACTCCAAAAATAAATGAGTCAACAAAAAAAATAATTTAAACAGCTGCTGGCCCACAAGGAACCAAACCCACAAAGAAACAAACCAAATGAGCAGCAAAAATAATTCAAACCATAAAGAACAAAACCAAATAAGTAGCAAAATATATATTTAACCCAAACAAATAAACCCAAAAGCCTAAACAACAAAAAAGAAAAGAAATGAATCAGACCAACAGGAGTTGTGGTGGGGCTGAGACCCCTGGAGGCCACGAATGGTTTACGTTTGGACAGCTGCGGTGGCGCACATCACCGGGCTGCGCGGTGCACCTCCCACGGAGCGCACGAGGAGAAACGGAGGAACCGCCGTGGATCCAACAGATACAGCCAGAGCCGGCCCAAGAGATAAGCGAACTATGCGGCCGCTTAGGGCCCCCACGCCACCAGAGGGCCCCCAAGAGCACCAAAAGATCACGATAATATATCTTTTTTTTTTGTTAAATAAAAAAATATATATATCATTGAATAATACAAACGAGATGGTATTACACATGTAAATGCGATTTGCATTTTATTTTCATAATTCGCAAAATATTCTCAAAATTGATTCCTGCTGTTGGCTGCTACCGCCTTTGGGCAGGCAGGCAGATATCATACACCGCTGGCGTGGTTGTCGCCTCAGTCGTCATGTGAAACGTGAAGTTCAAGTCCGTTATTCGCAATGTCTCAAAAAAGGAGCTATCCCTCTGGAGCGGAAAAAAGAAAAAAAAAGAAGCTGGAAGACGACAAAAAACAGCAAGATAAAGGTAGCCTTCAGTTTATGTTCTGGATAGGTTAGCTGCGGTTAGCTGGCTGGCTAGCTAAGAAAATGAGCCCTGTAGTTAACATCAGGTAGGCTACCAAATCAAAACGAAATGTAATCTGTTGAAATATATACTAATGTGTAAAAAAAAAAAGGCTTTACACATCGCTTTCAAAAAAGAATTGTTCATTTTAATTGTTCAACTGCTGTTATGTTGTGCATTTCTCTATTCATTTTGTGTTTTTATTTATTTATATTTAAGTGTTTTATTTTATTTTTTATTACAATTATTTATTGTTATGTAAGAAGATAATTTTGCACGTCTGTTCAGAATTTGAAAAGCGAAATAAATTAAACTGATTTATTTGTTACTGTAAATGCATTGTCTTGTCTGCTGATGTTACTTTCAAATAGTGAAATTAATATTGCACATTTACACCCCACTGTATTTAAAAGTGCAAAATAATTAGAACATTTTTGTGAGTTTGCTACTCTGGTAATATTAAAAACAACAGCCAGAATGACACCGGTATGATGTAAGTATATTACAAATTATGGTAATGATAATGGGTATGTTACACACACGGTGTAGCCTATGGAATGATGAAGCATCTGGTGCTGAGGTGGTAGTATGGGGGGGCCCAAATGAAATTTCGCTTAGGGCCCCATAAAGGCTTGGGCCGGCCCTGGATACAGCACAACACAGAGCAGAGAGCAAACAGCTTTCAGCATAAGGCTACTACAGCCAACAGAGGTTAATAAAGGCGCACGCTTACCCGACCGCAGAGAGCTTAAGCGCCCCAGAACCACAGTCTGCGGTGTCAACAGACAGCGGGACGCCACACTCCTCACACCTTCATAACGCTGCCCCACCAGCACGGCCAACGACGCTGAAAGTAACAAAATCACGGCAGCTGTCACACCATGATGTGCCGTAAAATTGCACAAAGTAGCAGCAAGAGACAAAGTGCGCACAAGGGGAGCGCAGTAGTTGAACAGGTGGCGCCGATGCGCAATGAAGCACCAGTGATGCTGAATGTGGGGGTGGAGCAACACTCGACCTGCCACATTCGGATCACTCAGAGAGAAAATGACAACTGTTGCATTCGTCGTAAAAGCTACTGACAAATATATTGACTTACAGTTTTTTTCAGTCGCTAACAAGCGTTTGTCCAATCAGTTGTCACATTTTCAAAACTCTAAACACAATTAGCACAGCATCGGTATTTGTGGCCATACCATTCACACATTTCATGTTGTTTCCACACAATATGCAGTCAAACACATTTCCTTAACAGACAAGCTATACCTCCCAACAAAATGATGGACTGTTTGTGTATTATTTACGAATGTTAACACACAACATCCCACAATAGCAAAAACAATATTCCAAACCTTAGATACAGTATAAAAACCTCTGCCTCTGCAATGATATCAGTTCAAAAACAATATATCTCAGCTGATAATAAACAAACAATTGAATAATTGACACACATCTGATTTATGTTGGGTAAATTGGGCCAACCACAGCTGATTCCAGTCTGGCTTAGACTCAGTGGCAGGGGTTACTGTAAGGAGGACTTTGAGGAGGGATGTTTTTGGAAACAGAAACAGAAAAAGACGAACACTGTAATGTCTGGACGAGGAAGAGTAAGAGCAAGGGGCCCAGGGAGAAGAGCAGGCCCAGTGAGAGGTGCAGGAGCAGTGAGAGAAGCAGTGAGAGGAGCAGGAGCAGTGATAGGAGCAGGGCCAGGGAGAAGAGTAGACCCAGTGAGAGATGCAGTGAGAGGAGCAGTGAGAGGTGCAGTGAGAGGAGCAGGGCCAGGGAGAAGAGCAGGCCCAAGGAGAGGGCAAGGTAGAGGTGTAAGAATGCGTGGTGGTGGAAGGTTTATGACCATCAGCCACATGACCAGATGTCCCTCCTTGAAGCCATGGATGCTGGCTGCAGGGACATCACAGTTGATGATTGCCAAGGGTGGATCCGACATACCAAGTGGTTTTATCCCAGGTGCATCGCTTGGATAATATCAGATGCGATGTTGATGAAAACATGTGGCCTAACCCTGAAGATCGCAGAGATTAGATACAGTAATTTTGTGCTTTTTTTAGTTGCCCCCCTTTGTGTCTGGGCTTTTTGCTGCTGTTTTTTTTTTTCAGAATGCTCTTGTGTGTTTTATGGATATTTTGTTCACTGTAAGCAATACTGTAAAACTTTTTCTGTTCTATCATATTGTAAACAGTATTTCTACTGTACCTCCTGTAGTAAACAGTAAAGGAAAAAAAAAAACTGATTTGCTTTTTACTGGAATGCTTTTGAATGTGAACATTACATGTGGACATATATTTCCCAATCAAGAAATTTAGTGTAAAAACGGTGGATTGCATGTTTTGCATGCAAATGCCTTTAAAACTGAAACATAAAAGTCTATGCAGTTTTTGTAATGTCAACAATAGCCAGTATTTTGAAACCTGGTGTACTTTGATTGACTGCATGTACCTTGTGAAGTGAAAACAAGTGTTATTCTTTGACAGAATAATTTCATTTTGAGTCAGATTTCCAGTGTTCTGGTAAAGTTAGTGTGTGCAGAGAAAGATGTGTTCTATTTTGAAATGAAGAGTTAATATATATTTAACAAAATGTGTTTTTGAGAAGAAAATTATCCATTTGGCCAATTGTGTTTTGTAGGTATGAGTCTGTGTTAAGAGTTTAGAAAAAGTATCTGAAGTATGGGTAAGCGCTTGTTAGCGATTGAAAAAAACTGTAATACATTGACATTACTATTGGTTCTGCAGACTGCTTCAAAGATGTACAGGTTTCAACACAAACAATGGTTTCAACACGTGTGTGCGTGTGTGTGTGTGTGTCATGGATGTATTATAGTTTGTGTGTGTGTGTGCTTGTGTATATTTTTTCAGAGAGAGGGATTTTAAGTCAGGCGCATACTGGGACCCCTGGGTCCTGCCCGCTGTTGACGCGTGTTCCGCGCGCATGCCCAATAGCAACACGTGTGTTGGCCGTGTGTTGTGGACGGGAATGCACGTTGGCCACATTTTTACATTGACATTCGAGAATTGATTAATATATTATACATTTCGATTACTGTAAGGTGTATATATACTTTTGAAAATGGGAGGCCTTCAAAAGAAAAAGGTATGTTCCAACTCTGAACTGTAGACACAAACAAACTACGCTAGCAATAGGGCTAATGTTAGCATCCAGATTTTTTTTCAGAATATCATGCGTTGTACAAAGATGCCACCATTCCTACAGATTTGACTTGAGTTGTATTTGACTGATTTAGTTTGTGTGTTTTAATCACTTGCATGTGCTTTTTGTGAATGTGTAGTTCGATAGGGGAGCGGCCACAAACTACATTACCAGAAACAGAGCTCGTAAGAAGCTGCAGCTGAGCCTCGCTGATTTCAGGTAGTGCAATAATCCACCATTAATACAGTAACAGTCAATACGTCGTCTGATAATTGGTTTGTGGTTTGCGTATTTAATGACTGTTGTCGTTCCCAGGCGCCTGTGTATCCTGAAGGGTATCTATCCCCATGAGCCCAAACACAAGAAGAAGGTGAACAGGGGCTCCACGGCCCCCAGGACCTTCTACCTGATGAAGGACATCCGCTTCCTGCTGCATGAGCCCATTGTTGGCAAGTTCAGAGAGTACAAGGTATGCATTTTATTAGTACAGATACTCGTTTTTTCTGTTCGCAGTGGGTGCGTGGCTGAGCTGGTAGGACATGTCCACTGATGTCTTTGGATAAGATATTACTTCATTTGTCCAGAGGGCTCCAGCAATTGCAGTACAAAGGAGGAAAAGAGCAAGTATAGGGATGGGTAGATGATGCAAATCAGCATCGATTAAGTCCTGAAGGCCTTTGTATGGATTTAATGTGCTTTCAGCACTCATTTTTTCCCCTAATACTCGAGAAAGCAATCGTGTCAATCACACCATTGTATCTGCTTTGTTATTGTCTGTTTGTCTGCCTATTTTAGTTATCTCCCATGCCACTCTCTTTTTTTTCTCACGCTATTTCACCAATAAAAAAAGTACAAAAATAAATGGAATCATGTTTGTTGCATATGCCTGTCAAAAACAATCAAAGTAATCAGTTATTGATTTGTCTCTCTTTGTCCTGACAGATCTTTGTCCGCAAACTCAGGAAGGCATATGCCAAGTCAGAATGGACAGGAGTCGCCAGGCTGAGGGACAACAAGCCTGTCTACAAGCTTGACCACATCATCAAGGAGAGGTGAGAAATGTACCGACGGTCAGCAGAGGAGGGCGCCATTGAGCTATGTTTTTTAATGGAATACAAACGATTTTTTTGGGGGGAGGGAATTTGTCCTGCACATGCGGAGGGTTGGAAAAACAATGAGTGCAACAGAATGAAGTGAACGTACAAACAGAAAGACACAGAAACTGTCCCCATGCCACATACTTTCAGATTTAAATAATATAAATCATGACACAAACAACGCAATTTAAAAAAGTCGGAGCTTTGATGTGAGTGGAAAACGAGGCGGGCGCCTTCAAACGGCTCCCGCTTCAAAAAGCGAAAACCACATTTCTAAACGGAGTTCTACTACAATCGTTTTGTCGTTTTTCTGGTATTCATGATCATGGGAAGCCCAGATAGTAATCGAGATTAAAATGTGATGAATCGACCATTCGATGTTGACCTGCCGCGTTGCTTTTTGTCTCCCAGATATCCCACCTTCATCGACGCCTTGCGCGACATCGACGATGCCCTCTCCATGGGCTTCCTGTTCTCAACCTTCGCCCGCACGGGGAAGTGTCACGTCCAGACCATCCAGCTCTGCCGGCGGCTCACTGTGGAGTGGATGAACTACATCATCACCTCACGGGGCCTCAAGAAGGTAAAGGGGACACGGGTGTGCGTCATATTCCTGGTCGATATGGAAACATTTATCACGGTGGCTCTATGGGGAATTTTACACAATATTGATAAATATGATATTCATTAGATTCAAAATACCATTCAAAACAGTCTAACTGGGGGTGATTACATTGAAGTATATGGAAATGTCAATTATGGTATCGGACTAAAAGTAGTTTACCATTCTCACTGACGTTTCAATTCAAACCTCATATTTGATCATTTTAAGGGCCTATTTTCTCATTATTAATTTATATTAAACTGGGTATTACGATGAGTCGAAATCTTCATTTACTGATGATGCAATACCAATCGATAAACGGTAATATTTAATTATTGCCCAGCCCTGGGTGTACGGATGCACCATGCACAAATATTAGGTTTTAAATGTCAGACAGAAAGGAAAATCCGATACCATACTTTAATTTTCCATAAACTTGAATGTAATGACCCCCAGTTAGACTGTTTAGAATGGTATTTTTAATTCATAAACATATCATGATATTTATCAATATCCTGTAAAATTCCCCATAATTATCAACACTAATTAACGCTAATACATTTTTCCATATCGCCCCGCCCTATGTTATGTTAATGGTTCACAGATCTAATGTACTGCAATATTTACACTAACCGCTTGTCTTGCCTTGAATAGGTTTTCCTCTCCATCAAGGGGATTTATTATCAAGCTGAAGTCCTTGGACAAACCATCACCTGGCTGGTGCCCTACCAGTTTGCTCATGACGTAAGTACAACGTGAAGAATACGCAGCCTGTACTTGTGAGGTATTGTTGCATAATCATAATTATATAATAATAATTACATACATTTTTTTCAGTTCAATACAAGGTAAAGGTTGATACAATGGCAAATACTCAAAGAATTCCACCTGAATGTGTAACATTAGCTACAAATAATTAATTCTTTGTACTATCTGAAGTATTTGCCGTGTGTTAATGATTGTCATGCGTCGACTCTGGAATGCTGAAGATTGATGGCATTGTCTAAACCTTGCTCTTCCAGCACCCCACCGATGTGGACTACAGAGTCATGGCAACATTCACAGAGATGTACACCACCCTCCTGGGTTTCATCAACTTCCGCCTGTACCATTCTCTCAACCTTGTGTATCCTCCAAAGGTATCTAGACCCCCTATTGAAGACATCGTCACGTTTTGTTATGTAAAAAATATGTAGGATTCCTATGGCTGCTCTGCACTCTGTCCAGTTTTCTTAAAAACAAGGCACTTTAACTATTTTGTAGCTCTTTTGTAACTCCTATTTGGATTGTATGCTTTCATTGTTCCCTGCCTAACTTGTAAGTGGTTTTGAATAAAGGCATCTTCTAAATGACTGTACTGTATTCCAATAATTGATTTACCTTCTTTCCAGTTGGACAACAAAGCAGAGTTGGGGCTGAAGGCAGAGAATGACGAGGACTATGCATTGGACTCTGAGAGCTACATGGAGGTGAGCCTCATCATCTCTTCCCCATAAGAAGCAATGGTGCACTGGTTGGGTTTTCACAAATAAAATAAAATAAAATTGATGATGCTGTAGAGAATGAACCAACCAATTCTGCTTTCTAGTGCGTCTCTTACAAGATTATCCTGGGGCATCAGTTTCCATTAAGAAGCATGTAAAACTATTCATCTTTAAAAGTATTTAGATTTTATAAATACATATTTATAAATATCAATTTTATAAAAATACAATCCCAAAAGAAAACATCCCCATCCCTATAAACACCCGTAAGGAAAGGTAAAAGTAAAACAGAAAATAAAATAAAAACAACAATTGCTAACAATAACAAGCTCTTCTAAAATACACAACAATATTATAAGCAATATTATAAGGTAATTTCTGCTAACCACATTTTAAAGATGGGTACTTCCTCTTTATTCCAAAGGGTTAAAATATGTATTTTTGCCACAAGCATGCCATATTGAATTGTCCTATTTTGCCAATATGCAATTGGTGCTCAACTGAACTTGGGATTACTTTAATTTAAATCATATTCAGAGGACTTTTTGCGCAGTAATACAGTAATATTGTGTGGAATGCATAAGATGTCTAAATGTATGAAATATAGAATTGTGATAGCTGTATGCGCATTTGCATATTGCAAATATCCGTACTACGTCGGTCCAATGTAATGTATGTTTACATGTATGTAATGTATACATGTAACTTGTGTTCTGCAGAAACTGTCAGCCCTGAGTGCCAGTTTGTCCCGCGTGGTTTCCTCAGTAGATGAGGAGGAAGCTGAATTGGACCACTTTCCAGTTGAGGGGGTAAGCATAGGTTCTGTGTGCACGGCATTCATTTACTTTGCATACTTTTTTAGTATAGCCATTATCCTGCTGATTTACTGGGCACTTTAACTGTTCCTTACACTCATTTAACTGTTCCTCAAACTCCTTTTTAAAACAAGAAGGGATCGGTGGTGCCTAGATTCTGGAACACTTCCTTGTGACTATTAAAAAGCGGTTAAAGACGCATCTTGGCTTTTTTTTATAGTACTATTGTGTTTTTATGTACCCGTTTTTTTTTTCCTATCTTATATTTCTGTTATCTTATATATCACCTTTGTAATGTAAGATAATAACAATAATATAATGGCACCTCCTGTCTGTGTCAGGTGCTTTATAATTAAACCTCACAAAGTCTACTAATTGGCCTCACAAGGTCACGTTTGTCATTAGAGGTGAAACGCGGGGAACTTCGGCTGGGTTGCTAAGGGAGTTGATCACCTTGTAAAGCTTGTGGTGCCATGCTGGTATAAAGGGGACGTGTTTTAGTCCCATTTGTCTGTATAGGGACGGGAATCTGCAGGGACCTTACGATATGATATTGCAACGATTTTTGAGTGCCAATATGTATTCTGATTGAGTAAATGTTGCAGTAAAATATTACGATTTTGTCTTTTGTATGGTTTTAACGTTGGGGTTCAGGTTCTACCCTGCTGTCTGTGTCCATTGTTTAAATGAACGCAGGACAGATTGTAGTTGATGCAAATTGACTTTTTTTGTCAACCTGACGATACAAGTTCTGCGGAACCAAAGAATCACTATACTCGACTTAGTTTTTAACTCCACGTGTTGTATTTTAGGAGGATGTGGAGCAGATGGAGGCCAGAGAGAAGGAACACAATGAGCAAGAAGCCCAGAAAAGGCTCTTTGAAGGCCTCAAGTTCTTCCTCAACAGAGAAGTGCCCAGAGAGTCTCTGGCCTTCGTCCTCAGGTGAGTGTGAGCTGCTCGAATGAAGAGAACCACTAAAAATGACTAACATTTCTAAATGCTCTTTTATCCCTACTGCCATCAGGGCCACAAACCAGTAGGTTAACATGAGCAGGCTGTACTGTACTTCTTGGGTCCTCAGCAATACACCCACCAAGTGTGAAGTCGATTTGAACGGTTGTCGAAGGACAGACATACAGACTCCTCCATTTATAGTTGGATGTATAAGTTGTTCTGTGAGGCCCAAGACAACCTAATATTGTATTTCTGATTCCTAGGGCTACTGTACTCCATCCAGTTGCTGTTTTTGTGCAGCACTAACTGTATGTTAGCTACTCCCATTTTATTTGTATGCTTTGTTTGTTCTCAGCCTCACTTGTAAGTAGTGTTGCATAAAGGCGACTGCTAAAATGACTGAATGTAAGAGAATGTTGTGAGTTGCTAATACGTCTTTCTAAAACCTGCTGCCTTCCAGGTGTTTCGGTGCGGAGGTGTCCTGGGAGAAGTCTCTGTGCATTGGCGGCACATACGATGTGACGGATGAGACCATCACACACCACATCGTTGACAGGCCCAACATGGACAAGCAGTATATCAACAGGTAGTGACTCATTCTATGTTCTCCCCTCACCCATGTGGCACCCTTACAGTACAGTCAACATTTTGCTTTTGTACATTATGAATACGTCTTCGTCAATGGTCTCATTTTAGACGTATTCTGCAGCTTGCAAAGCTGATGCTTCAACATCAAATACAACCACATCCATCTAGCCATAGTATTTATGGAGTTGTTTATTTATATTTATATCATATTTAATAAATTGTGTTTGCCAGTTGTAGGTTGTGTGGTAGCACCAACGTGTGGTTCCATTGTTCACTGTATTAAATACAGAATAATAATAATAATAAGAAGAATACAGAAAACAAATTTGTTTTCTGTATTATGTTTTTATTCATTGTGAAGCACTTTGTAATCATCCTTGTCCCATTTGTGTCCTCGTGGCAGGTACTACATCCAGCCCCAGTGGGTGTACGACTCCATCAATGCCAAGATATGCCTGCCGGTGGAGGACTACTTCATTGGGGTAACGTTACCCCCCCACCTGTCCCCGTTCGTGGAAGAGAAGGAGGGAGACTATGTTCCCCCAGAGAAGCTGAAGATCATGGCCTTGCAGCGCGGAGAAGACCCAGGTATGGAACACCACTTGTAGATTTGGTTTGCATTGTCGATGACTGCCTCTGTAGGTTAAACACATGATATTGCATCCATAGCCTCTTATTGGTTGATATGGTTACCCGGTCACCTTCTGATTAAGTGTTGCTGTGACACACCTGTCCGTCGTTATTGAAACTGAATTGAAGGGCAGTTTACAGGGGAGCCAGTACCAAACAAACATCATTTCATCATATCATTTTTGATAACACCCTTATCAAAACGTGTGATTTGGATATTGCACTGATTTCGGTAATATTTGGATGAATTGTTCAGGCCTAGTAGCCGGGAACGGAGATGCTATGTAAATTAACTGATTATTTTTCAATTCTAGTGCAAGATGAGGAAGATGATGATGATGAAGATGAGGACGAGGAGGAGGAGGAGGAGGAGGAAGCGGAGGAGGATGAGGAGGAGGAGGAAGAAAAGGCAGATGAACAGAATCTGCAGAAGATGGAGACGCAGCGATCCCAGGGCAAGGTAAGGGGTTATGCAACGCTCACCTCGCCCACTGTAGCAGAGCAATAACCTCCCTGGACCTGACCTTTGACCTCTGTACTGCTACGCAGTCTCTCTCAGTGAAGGTGACTCCTGGTAAGGTGAAGAAGGTAGACCCTGGGCGACTGGAGCAGGAGGAGAAGGCTGAGGAGAAACGTCTGGCCATCATGATGATGAAGAAGAAGGAGAAGTACCTCTACGACAAGATCATGTTCGGAAAGAAACGAAAAGTCCGAGAGGCAAGTCCCAATGAGAAGACATGATATACTCATTTTAATTTAATTATTATTTAATACTTAATAATAATCATTTTATTTAGTCTTTTTCTCTCCCCAAGATCTAATATAGAATTATATCTAAAAATGTAAAAATGTTTTCCCCCCCCATCACAGGCGAACAAGCTCACTGCCAAGAGAAAAGCCCACGATGATGCAAGCAAGACTGACAAGAAGAAGAAGGCCAAGAAACAGTAATTTAACTGTCTTTCAAAGACTCTCCTGGCAGACCGAACCAAGCATCACGGGACTTGTGTCAAAGAGGCAGTGTGTGGAAGCGAAGGCGTATTGGATCTGAATAAATGCATTCAATTTAAATGGCAGGAGATGGGAGTGTCCACATAACTTCCTCTTGTTTGTTTGAACTTTGTCCAATCAACAATATATTTCCTACTTATTTTAACCTGTTGTATACTTTACATGTTGCTCTGTAAAATAAAAGACTTAATAAGACTATGGCCTATTTGTCTGTCGACAAAAAAAAACTTGCCAATAATCCCATTGCTTAGGAGTGAGTAAGGGGTCACCAGGGTCAGCGTGGGGGTGGTCTTGGGGATTGTTCCAATGCACGGCGGGCCGGCCAGTGGGCACTGATGACGTCAAAAGCGCTGACCCCCCCCCTGACCCTATAATGTGCTGTGATGGTGGGGGGGGCGCAGTACATTCACTTTATGGCCATCCCCTCCTCTCCTCCTCCCCCACTTAGATTTGCATTCCACTTTCCTGCTTGAGCAGTCCGGGTCTCAGCCTGGCACCCGGGTGCGCGCACACCCTGCCCAACAATAGAGTCAGTGTTGTGGCCGCTGGGTACAGCGGGGGTGGGATGAGCCGCATGCTTCCTTCTGCCCGGTGGCTGAACGGCCGCAGTGTGCCGAGGGAAAGCCATGTCTACCAGGGTCCACGCTGTACTGTAAATGGACGAGACTCTGTGACCACATATTGCTACGCCCTGGCAGCCAAGGAAAAATGGACTCTTCCAAGCCGGTGGGCGCCCATCTTGACTCATTTATGGACGACCTCACTGCAGTAGTACATGTTTCAATCATCACATACCTTTTCTGTGTATATATACTGTATAGTGTGATGCAAATTGTAGAAACAGCTAAAGTAAAAGTAATGTTTATTTCTATTACATGTGTGTGTGTACTTTATATACATGCCAAACGATTGAGAGAGAGAGAGAGAGAGAGAGAGAGAGAGAGAGAGAGAGACTATTACCTTACTGAGATTACATCAAAGTACAAGCCAGTGCGCTCAAGCCAGTGAATACATATTGAGTGTGTGCACAAAGATATTACCACGGGATATTACCATTCTTGCTTTGTATAACAGGCACAATGCGTGTTTGCAATTGCTTGGTGCGATCATAGTTTATGTAACAGCATCCAGACCACAGGGGCCTATAGCCTGAGAGCCCATAGGCTGCTCAAATACGCCATTTGAACAATGCAGAAGCGTGCGTCACAAATGAAGCTTTTGTAGCTCGGCTCGCTGCATTCATCCTTTTTTATATCACCCCCCCCCCCCTCCATCCCTCCATCCTCCTCCTATCAGCTTGCAGCACAGACTCCGGTGTCTGTCTCAATGGGCCCACTGTGTGCACCCACAGAATAGGCGACTGCAGCGCGTTTCTGTTGCCTCGAGCCGTTCCTGTTGCACGTATTAGGCTATAAGTGCACGTCCCCCGGGGGCAGAGGGCTGACGTCACGCATGGCTAAATGAGCATCCCGGCAGGATGAGTGTCACTGGTGAAGTTGAAATTGGAAGAGGAGCGCACGTCCTGAGCATCAGGTGTGTGCGTGAGAGAGAGAGGGTGTGTGTGTGTGTGTGTGTGTGTGTGTGTATGTGTGTGTGTGTGAGAGAGAGAGAGAGAGAGAGAGAGAGAGAGAGAGAGAGAGAGAGAGAGAGAGAGAGAGAGAGAGAGAGAGAGAGAGAGAGAGAGAGAGACATCTGCCAGTCTCATGACCGTTTTGCTGCTATGATAAGGAAAGTGTGGGACCAGTGTGGACGCATCTGTCATGATAATTCATAAGTCAAACTTTGTTCTTTAAATAGTGAAGACCAAGAATGAACACATGTTTCTTTTGGATTTACGAAAGAAGGTAATTTGAGTTTGATTATTTGATTACAATGAGTTGAATTTAGATTAGATTAAACTCAACTGTATTGTCATTGCACAGAGTAGGCTAATGTAAGTTTTCTGTCCGAGGCAAGGAAATGTATTTTGCCATCTAACCAAGGGCATAAAGCAGTAAGGTGCAGAGTATGTACATATGTATAGTGGAATATATAGGCATAATAAATAAATGCATTTTGTGAATTAATAGTGACATAGGCCTAAGCATTATAGGCCTACACAATAATCAATGTAGTAATAAACAGTTATAGTAAATAGTAGTATTGAAAATACTATATTGTAGAAGTCAATTTAAGTATAACTGTGTTCTTGCTTATTGACTAAACATGTAAACAAATTCCCAGACACATTTAAAGACATTGAGCTCTCTACTTATTTAATGAACCTATAGACCTACTCCTCGGTTATGGTCAATGGCACATATTGGGAACAAATTAAACGACTACAGCGCCTGAATCACCATTTCAATAATGCATCGGTTTCTTTCCGAGTAGTACTGATGTTGTTCCAAGTTAGTAGTAATGTTGTTCCCAGGTAGTAGTAATGTTGTTACCAGTCGTTTTCATCTCACGACGGAAAGCCTGGAACGGGATGCTTCAAATGAGCGTTATTGGCAAGAGAGCGAGAGAGAGAGGGCGGGACTTTCAATTACACGGAAATGGGTTTAGCAGCGAGAGGAAGGGCCTTCCGATAGATGGATATCCGTTTCTGTTAAATGTTTCGGATATTGCTTTGTCAAAGTCTCATTCAAAAAAACCTCCATATTTATTCTCCTTGTCGTCGTTGTTTTTGGTATTCTTGTCATGTTCTTGCTATAGAACTGTCAACTACACAGTTCATAGGAGTAAGAGACCAGCAATTGCGTTGCGGTAGACCGGGATAGCGCTACAAGTCCTGATCCTCGCTCAGCATAGGCTATTATTTATTAGGCTAGTGTACGTTTCTCTAATGAACACGTGCTAAGGTGAATATTGTCATGGCGACCGCGAAAATCAACAGAGCCATTTATTTGCCTCACCGAAGCAAAAAAACACGACCTGGTTGTTACTAGCATATGTACTACATTTTCTACACAAACATGAGCGAAATCTATGTATTATTTGCATGATGTTCCTGTTTGAGTCCGTGTACGATGTACAACTGTACAACTAAGTACTAAGTACGACTGATTGTAAATACATTGCCAATGGGTGTTAACACTGGAATTATTAAAGAGTGCTGTGATTAATGTATGCATGTAATGAACATTTATATATTCATCAAATTATTTATTTGATTAAGGCTACTTAATCTGTTACTTTGGGTGAACGTTAAATGCTATATAGTGTTGCGACCTGTGATGAGTCTGAATGGTAGAAAGAGTTGATTTAACTTGAACTGTATTGCTGGCTCTGTTGTCATGACAATAACGCCACTAAGCTATCCGATGTAAAAAATCCTTCAAGTGTATTAACCATTCTCCCTCTTAACTAGGCTACATAAATACAAATATATATATAACATATTTTTGTTGGATTATCCTCTGGCCTGTATAATGAATGAATGACAATGAATGCACTGGTAAGTAAAAGGCAATACAGCATACTTATCACATACTCACACCTTTATTTGAGAGGTGACTAGCCTTTGTTTATATAGCATTTAATTAGCAATGGCAATACAGTTGAATCTAATCTAATAAGTAACAGATGAAGTAGCCTTAATGAATTTACGCAATACCCCCTAAACTGGCCTTTTTCATTATACAACATGAACAAATGAAAATTAATTATACTTCGTACACAGACCCTTGTGTATAAGTAGTCTATTTCCACATTTATGCATTAGGATAGTTGTTGATCATGCATTACAGTTAAGTCACTGTAACAATGTATTACTATTTACTTACTAGACGACATAAAACACAGCAGCAAATGGAACAGATACAACTGATTCATATTCATTTTTAGGAAAAGTGATCCAGGTTAGGTTTAATCTTTGCCTATATTAGAAAGCACCCTCTTACGAATAAACACTCACCAAAACTTAGTGGAGGAAGGAAGAAAACTTTTGTAGGAACATACAGGTTGATAGAGGCTTGATGGCAGGCATGGCTACTTGCAAAAATAACAATGAGTTAATAATTGTTGCATTAAAGGTCCTGTAGACAACCTTTTTGCTTTAAGGCGAGGTACAGGTGAATAGGCAAAACAAATTCCTGTACTTCTATCAGAATGAAAAATTACCAAATGAATATACGCCTACACAAAAATATATGATTTTTTTGTATTGTGACTTTTAGTTTCCCCCCCCCCCCCCCCCCAATTAAAGTATGCAAATTATGTGTTATTTCATGAAATATGCACCAATTTGCATGTTACGTAAAACACAATATAGACTTAGTTGATGAAGTCAGAACTTTTTGGTTTGTTTTAATGTGATCAATAACTAATTGGTTGGTAATCTACAGAGGCTTTTGTCAAAATATGGTTATTTCAGTTAATCGTGTTAAAAACACTTCACACATGTTAAAAAACAAGATTTTCACCTTTTTTTTTAGATATAATACTACATAAAATTAAAATTACAAAATATATCAAAGAATCCCTCTGAACATTTCTAGCTATACCAAGTAGGAAGCAGCTTTTAGAATTATATGGCTTTACCAATTATGAGACAAGAGTTGTCGAACTTGGCATGTGTGCAAAATGTCATTTTGAGAAAATCGCCATTAGCCAATGCCAGTAGCCCATGAGATTTGAGAGTCGTACTTGTGTTCCCCCCCTTAATGCCATGCCAGCAAAGTAAATAGCCATATGACTAAGCTAGACATCTGCTCCAGAGAATAGCTTTCCAACGATATGCAATTCAACTAGGTTATTTCTTAAATTGCGGAGACAAATTGCGATGAAAGATGCTAACAGACGCCAATTTAAGGCTTTGTTAACTTGGCGAAAGTTGTATAAAATCATAAAAACGAACTATTTATATTTGGTATTGGTAATAATTTTGTGCATGTTATGAAAGTTTACAAGTTATAGAAGCAAAATATCAAAAAATATCAAAATTGACAAACTGAACAAAAATCATTATTTTTGCCTGTAGTACCAGGCCTTAACGTATCAACATGAAGTTAATGTTGATTGCACAGTGTAATGGCTACAGAATAATGACACCAGCAGCGTTTAGATTGGTTCCCTGAGCTTCCCTATAAGCCTCGCTTTTAGCTCTGTCTGCCACCGGGTACGATCGAATTAATGCTCACTTTACAGCACAAAGAAAACGCACCAACCATTGCGCGTGCAACCAAACCAGGTGGAATAGTGCTTTTGTTTACCTGGTAGCTATCCCCATTAGCTATCCCCAGTAGTGGAAATGGCGGACCGAAGTAAAGCCAATCTGATGACACTACTTATATCTGCCTACGCTATGTTTTAGTTGCATCGAGTACCTGAATAAACCTCATGTCACGACTTGCCAGGCGATCCAATCAGGCTACCAGCCCAGTTCCCTTTTCTCAACACATACTAACTAATTTGTATCACGGTTTTCCTCCTCCGTCTTTGCGACAGTGGCGCGAAAATAATACCACTTTGAAACGCAAGGGTGGGAAAAGTTGTCTACAGCCCCTTTAACGGCGTTAGTCAATAATTAATGAATTAGTTTTTTTATCAATTGTGGCATATTAGGTGGATAAGAACAGCACAACATTAATCAGGGTCATATAAGCCAGTTATTCTCAACTGGTGGGTCGCGTCCCATAAGTGGTTCGTGAGGGCATTTTGAGAGGGTCGAAGAGCATATGGGAAACCTTAATCTTCATGTTTCGATGTTAATTCATTTTTCAATGGCTTACTATTTAATTGAGTTTAGCCCAAATTGTTGCAGCTTTTTGTTCACTCCATGTTTTTAACAGTACATGAAGGCATTGTTGATAACTGCAACATTGGTAAATAAATACTGTATTATAATTATTTTTGGGTGGTGACATAATGACTAATGAGACATGAGGGTCCTGTGGCTAGACCAGTTGAGAACCACTGGTATAAGCTTATACCACTGGTGTACACTTAGTGTAAAGTGGTATTTTAGACAACGAAGCCCATGAAACCAAGACTGGACATCCCTGGACTGATGACATGCCTCTTTGCCTGTAAGAGGGAGGTTGCACCACATATTACAATCACAATGGGAACCAGTGCTCAACATTAAACAGTCCAAGGGTTAAGGACAATACCGGTGTTGCTCCGTAATCTGTGACCCATCAGATTCTGTGTCCTGCCCTGTTAATCTTACCCTAACCTAAATGAAATGAAAACAGGGATATTTGTAGTTTGGCTGTCCCTATATCTACAAAATATCTGGTATTTCTGAAATGAAAAAAATAGAGACATACAAAAGAGAGACGTTTTGCCTATTCTTATCATGTTAAATGTAGTAAAATAACGCGTCAAACAGCCTATCAGATAGACACAAGTCAAATTTTGAAATTAGTCTTGAAATTAATATTCATGAGCAAGACACTGCCGACGGCCGACCTAGTGTTGTATTGTATTATTATCAGCATTATATAGTTGAAATAAGAGCGATGATTGTTGATAATATTTTGCTGATTCTGCAAAAAGTTGATTTGTATGGCCTCTGATTTGGAAAAGGAATACAAGAAAATCCTAAAGAGGTTGAACTTTTAAATGTATTATTTTCATATTTTCCCAGCTTCTCTTTCTCTTTTGTGTTTGTGAGTGTTTTCTAATGAATGTCAGATTATCAGCTTATTTTGGTGGTTCATACTGATATTATTAAGTATAAAAAGGCACGAGTGTGAAGGACAAATAACATTTAGACCATAAGATTTGAGACCATCTGTTTTGAGTCGATCGCCAAGGATACAATAACTCCATTCTGATAACAAAAAGCACAATACTGCAAAACACCGATAAACAGCTTCTTACATGGGCTAATGTAATAGATAAAGTTAAAAGATTAACTGTGTTAAAATCACACAAATTAGCTCAATAAAACAAAATGCTCAATAAATTGTATTCTTCCTTGTATTATTGCTTTTATGCTGAATGAATAAACAAAAGGAATATACCACTGGAAGGTCAGGTAGAGCATCTTTAGACTATAATTTTCGTATCAAAAGTTGTCCCAATAACCTCCATCAATGTTGTCTCTTTATTGCCATCTGCTGTGAATCTCCCTCTTAACCCAATTCTCAACCCAACCATATAAAATACTTATTTTTTTCGTCACAGTGTCACATCTTAGACATATTAGGTCTTAATCATTATCGAGAGGAGGATCTGTTACAGACACCGCCAAGTCAGCACCTGCTACGTCATCTTATTACAAAGACCAGAGGCCAGACCGGCGCCAGAACAGGATCGTTTTACACATGAATACATTATTTACTCTAGGGACAGCTGACTGAAAACCTAGTAGGGCTAAAGTGGGCCATCTCAAAAGGTGTGCCACTTTGGCTGCACATCTGCACATACTTTTCATATTCCAGGAAGCAATATATGTGAACGGACTCTACGCTTTCAGACATATTGTTACCTCACTTGTACGGCACCTGCAAATGTTATGTGCAACGTGTATTTCTCCTTCTTCTTATTATTTTATGTTTCCGTGTCATCGTAGGTAATTTGGACCATGGTCGGTAAGCAAGGAAGACAATGGAGGTCCATGTGCAAAGGCCTGGTCCTCGGCACGCTGCTCACAAGCTGTATGATTCTGCTCTACTGCCTCTCTTCTCTGCAGGACCACTTCAACTCTCCAGAGTAAGAGTCCTCATTGTAAAAATTGAAAATAAATGCATGCTGCGTTTAAGCCAAAATATGAATATAAGCAAATAAGCTTTATTAACGCTTAAAGGAGGAAATTCAGGTGTAACAGAACTTCCCTTCAGAGATTCATAAAGTTTTATCTTTATTTGTATTAATTTTGGATAGTATGAGTAAAACACCTATCAAAACTAGATGATGATTATAAACAGGCCCCTATCCTGAATGAATGAAACCAAGAGCCAAAAGCTCTTTTCCACTACAGAGATCAGTTCTATGAACAACCCACAACCACTGTGTCGCCAGTGACCTTAGTTTTGACCCAACCAGACACATTTAAGCTGCTTCAGTTGTTAAGATCATATTATTAAGATAATTTAACTTACGACCCTTGGACATAGTTATGTGTTTATGTTAATGTCCCTCCCTGTGTTCATGTTTTGTTGTGTGCTAGCTTGTGTTTGTGTTTGAGTTGATTAGATGATTAGTTAATTTGGTGATTGTGTTTAATGTGTGTGGTCCCTGCTGATTGGCTAGCCAGGTGGCATCAGCAGTGGGCCACACCTTTTTGACCACTTCCTGCTTAGCCACAAGTGTTAGTTTTTTGTGAGTTTTGGTTTGTCTGTTTCAGTTTTGTTAAGTTAAATGTAAAATAAATGACTTGTCTTCTGCATTCAACACCTGTTCGGATGGCTGTATTTGTGGGAAGCTGAGTAGGGAGGGGACAACATCCATGTTACTGGCCAGTACCCTGAGGCTGGCCATAGCATAATATTTTATTAATGCCCAGAGGGAAACTGGGAATTAATGTTTTTTTTCACTACACTATTAAAGCTGCTGTTGGTTAAGAGTTGTAAAGTGTGTATTTACAAAATGAACAACCCCAAAAATCTCTCTGCTCCTTCCCTCCCTCCGTTTCCCCGCCATTGAGAAGTGTTGCATTCACACACCTGTGGTGAAGCAATGATAATGCTGTGTGCATGGTATCCCATCTGTATGAGCTTTCAAGTCAGTTTCCTCAGCTAGTATCCCCATATTGATGGGGAATGTAATGACATGACTTTCTTTGTCTTTCTGTAGGGTTCCCGTGCCTTACTCTTGTGCCCATCGCCCGGCCCAATCCCTACAGCCCACTAACGGCTCAGACCCCCTACCTGGCCGGGCTCTCTGCACTCCCAAGGTGGACATCATGTTCATGAAGACCCACAAGGCCGCCAGTAGCACGCTCATCAACATCCTGTTCCGCTTTGGCGAAAAGCACAGACTCAAATTTGCCTTCCCCGACAGCAGGAACGACTTCTTCTACCCGGCGCCCTTCCAGCGTTCCCAGGTTAAAGACTACAAACCCGGCATGTGCTTCAACGTAATCTGTAACCACATGCGCTTCGACGAGGCCGAGGTGGCCAAGCTGCTTCCCGCAGACACGGTGTACGTCACGATACTGCGGGACCCCGCGGAGCTTTTCGAGTCCTCGTTCCACTACTTCGGCCGCCTGGTTCCCCTGACCTGGAAGATACCGGGGGAGGACAAGCTGAGGGAGTTCCTACGCGACCCTCACTACTACTTTGATCCCGAGGGCTTCAGCTCGTTCTACCTCAAGAATCTGCTGTTCTTTGACCTCGGCCAGGACAACACTCTGGAGGCGCACGACCCGCGCGTGGAGGAGGGCATCAGGTCCATCGCCCGGCGCTTTCAACTGGTCATGCTGGTAGAACACTTTGAGGAGTCACTCATCCTACTGAAGGACGCCCTCTGCTGGGAGATGGACGACGTGATCTTCTTCAAGCTCAACGCAAGGAAAGGATCCACGGTGTCGAAGCTCAACCCCGAGCTGAGGGCCAAAGCCCTGAGGTGGAATGCGATTGACTGGAAGCTCTACCAACATTTCAACAGCACCTTCTGGAGAAAAGTGGACGCGTACGGACGTGAGCGTATGGCCGAGGATGTGGAAGAACTCCGACGGAGGAATGCCGAGATGGCGGCCATTTGCATTGAGGGCGGTCACGCGGTGGAGGCGACCAACATTCAGGAGAAAGACATGCTGCCCTGGCAGCCCATCGGAGAGAAGTCCATCATGGGCTATAACCTGAAGAAGAACGTGGACACGAAGCATCGCAAGGCGTGCCGCAAAATGTTGATGCCAGAGCTACAGTATCTGACGGAGCTGGGTGTAAACCTGTGGATCACCAAGTTATGGGGTCACGTCAGAGATTTCATTAACTGGTGACTGGCACGCAGAGTGAGAGAGGACAGTTAAAATGCTATTAACTCAGTTGAGTGAGTGGCTTGTTGAGTGTGGGAAAGTGGTGCAAAGTTAATCGTTTGGTTAGTTATCTTACTGTGACTTAAAATGAATACTGTATACTTGTTTGTACATATTTTTGTATTTTGGCCAAGTGTAATCTATCTGATGGACACTTGAAAAGGGAATACTGACCATCAGACAATCTGAAGAATATTTAAACACATAATTTCATATGTGAGGCTGCCTCTATATTATTATTGTATATTTACGCATTTGAATAATACAACTTTTGTGTTCTGACTATTGTCATTATTTGAATTGCAATGGCACACACACACACACACACACACACACACACACACACAGACCAAGACCAAGAGAAGAGTGCAGATAGAAAATGAAAATCCCAAAAAAAATCCAGACCCACATCCAATCCAGACAACTGAAAGGCCTTTTATTGAATGACACAGCGCTGATCTGGATGGACCAAGACGCATGCATATTGTCGGCCAGACGGCCTACTAGTATTTTGGTAATATAAATATAAAAGCTAAAGATTGTGATGATAGCCAGCTCGTTGTACATCATGTGTGCACAGTAGACAGGCAGCGTAATGCTCTTCTCGTTGTGGCCGCACTGTGGATGTTATTCCATTCATCTGTGACGTTGTGATAGACATTTAATCCGTACTTTATTACCAATGCACAGTTGTCTGATTATGCATATGGTATAAATGCACTTCTTCTTGTCGCATTTGGGATGTGTTGTGTTGTTATTGCCGAAAGACTTCAGCAATAACTTTGGCCAATATTCTTTGGCCAAATTCAGTTAAAAACTACAGTTATATCCAATGTGCTTTTATTGAAAAAAACGAGAACTTCCTTATAAAGTAACTCTGAAGATATGAATATCCACTATTTTCATGACCAATGAAAAATGGTCAAGCTCCCCCTGGCGCCGTGCCTGGGTTGCATGTATTACATTTGCTGAGAAATCCAAAAAATAGTCTGAAAAGCTTCATTTGAATGCAGTCTTTTCTTCTGCAGCTATTTACTCCATTAAACACATATCTGAACTAGGACGTTTCTCAAGAACAACAACAACAACAACAACAACAACAACAACAACAACAACAACGAGTCAATCCATCCGGGGTATTTTCTCTAGTCTCAAACCACTAGAGATTTCTAACAGAAAAAATGTATATAGTGCAGCTTTTAATCAAATAGAGTGACCCATTAGAACGAGCGGATGAACAGGACATAATGGGTATGAATGGGTGTGAATGGGTGTACCGCTTCGCCATCTCTTTCTCTCAATCGCTCTGCGCGCAGCCAATGAAATCACCTGCATCGTTCGTCGAATTACAGGAAGTGACTCTAATGGTGCATTCAGGTCGTGTGGGAAGGAAGTGAGCGGTAGGCGAGAGTCCCATCTTTACGACTTCACGTCAGTCTACGCGGGGAAAATGCCAGATTGAAACCACCCGTTTAATGGCACCGCTTTCATTATTCTATCGGTATTTGAACAGTTTGATCAAAACGTCATCCAATTACGACGTACTTGCATGGAACGGGAGGCTTCTGTCGGTGTGATGTGTCCATTGTTTGTATGCCTTTAATGTGATCTTAATTCACTTCTGTTTACCGCCTAGTCAGATATATCGGGCCTTTCAGAAAGACACCAGACTCTTAGTTGTTAATTGCCGGTCGAGTGAGCGGTATTTAAAGGTTGGAAGTCGGCAATTGCGGTAACTCCCACACGGCTTGAACGCAGCAATCAATATTCACCAATCCATATCCAGCATCCACCAGGGGCGTGGCGGGTGGGCGATTACGGTCTCTCACGACAACTTATGTTATGCTAGCTTTAGCCGCTTTTGCAGCAGTCTCCCCTCAGCTGCCGTCTAACCACAACTCACCACGAATGTATTGCAGGGATACTACGAAGAACGAGCAGCAGCAGCAGCGGCGGCAGCGGCAGCGGCAGCGGCGTGTCGTCAGCTCTAGCAGCACAGCTAAGCTAGCCACACCTAGCTCGCATTAGCATCCTGGATGAAATGTCTGATTCCCACCGTTAAGGCGTAACCACGCAACGCTTCATGTTGGACTTCCGGGGGCCAGAACCTCTGCCTCTCACAACTCTTGGACCCCTTGGCCCTTGACCATGTGAAGTGAGGGTGTGACCCGCGGCTGGCTGTGTGTGTGTGTGTGTGTGTGTGTGTTGGGGCGGGTGGGGGTGGGTGGGGGGTGAGCCTGCCGGTCAATGTTAATGTGGTCGGCGACGATGTCTTGCAAATCCACCAAAGTCGCCCCCAGTGTTGACTTCGACCACAGCTGCTCCGACAGCGTGGAGTATCTGACGCTCAACTTCGGACCCTTCGAGACCGTCCACCGGTGGAGGAGGCTGCCTCCCTGCGACGAGTTCGTCGGTGCGAGGTGAGGTGGACTCTTTAACGGACGTGTCTGTCGTTGTGCCATTTTTGTGGGATTATTGAACCTGGCTTTTATGGTTGGGGATTGGAAAGGGACCCCCCCCCGTGTGTGTGTGTGTGTGTGTGTGTGTGTGTGTGTGTGTGTGTGTGTGTGTGTGTGTCATTGAGGTTCAGATGCACACACACCCGTGTGTGTGTGTGTGTGTGTGTGTGTGTGTGTGTGTGTGTCATTGAGGTTCAGATGCGTACACACACACACACACACACACACACACACACACACACACACACACACACACACACACACACACAGTGTGTGTGTGTGTCCAGTATATGTGCATGTCTACAATGCATTGTTTTATTTAAATGTACCATTCGTTGATAAGGGGTATGAAGAACCAATAAGTAGTGACTTCCTCCTCCTCCTTTTTTCTTTTGGGTTGTGTTTTTGTTTCATGTTTGTTCAGTTCAATTCAAAACCTTTCCCCTTTTCCTTCCACCCAGGCGTAGCAAACATACTGTGGTGGCATACAGGGATGCCATATACGTGTTTGGGGGAGATAATGGGTAAGCATTTCTATTGGGCTGTCAGGTAAACATCATAATAACCTTCTTCAACTGAAGTCCTTCACAGTAAATCGGTCATTGAGGTTCAGTGTACCTTTATAAACGCCTGCTCAAAGGTGGAAACATAGTTGAAAAATATTCAGTTTTTGTTGAATATACATGTTCATCATTCAGCCATTTATAACACATGTGTAATAAACTCCTTCCTATGTAGGAAAAACATGCTGAATGATTTGCTGCGCTTCGATGTAAAGGACTGCTCCTGGTGTCGGTAAGTAGTCTATATTGGCTCTATAGAGAACTGACAGTATTTTGTATTATGTTCATTGGATATCGATGGTCCCCTCCGGACAACACGAACGAATGCCGCTATTTGACTGAAGTATCCTGTGATGATGTTTTTAGCGCCTTCACAACGGGAACCCCACCTGCGCCCAGATATCATCACTCCGCCGTCGTCTATGGCAGCAGCATGTTCGTTTTTGGTGAGGACAATGTGTTCTTCTGATCCATCGTACTGAGGTTCTTATGCATGCGTGTGTATTGTCTCAGTTTGCATACAAACAGAGAAAATGCACTGATCGCTCTTTGCTGTATTGCCTTCTAGGTGGCTATACTGGAGACATCTACTCGAATTCAAACTTAAAAAACAAAAACGACCTTTTTGAATACAAGTTTGCTACGGGGCAATGGACCGAGTGGAAAGTGGAGGGCAGGTAATGCATGACACCAGAATAGACTGTTCAATAACAATGGCTGATATACTATCAGTCTATGTTTTGTTTGTTTCCGTTTTAAAGTCGGACATTTATTCTAACTTACATCTCGCATTATATTATTGCTCAGCTATTTATTTATTTAACCTTTACTTAACCAGATTGGTCTCATTGAGGTTTAGCATCTCATTTACAAGAGTCCTGGCCAAAACAGCACCAGTCCAGCATAAAATAGAATAGACAGCTAAACATACAACACCACATAAGAAAGAGTATTTTATACATTTTACACAGGCAGAGAAGACGCAAGACCTGCGAGGCCAGACCGTTACATTGACCTGCATCCATTTCAGTCACAGCTTTGACCATTGACTTATATTGTGTCAGGGTGACAGTCTCATCTTGTTTTGAAGCTCATTCCATGATGAGGGGCCTGAAAACTGGATGGCTTTCTTGCCGTTTGTCTGTCTCATTTGCAGCCTCCCAGTTGCCAGGTCAGCACACGGCGCCACAGTCTACGACGATAAGCTCTGGATATTTGCTGGATACGATGGGAACGCCAGGTTGGAACCTCATTTACATCCACTGTCACCACTGGATGCACCACCATGTGATCCAGCGACCAATATATATAACAGGGGAATTCATTGTAATGTTTTCCTTCCCATGCAGGTTGAATGACATGTGGACCATCAGCCTACAGGACAGAGAGCATGCCTGCTGGGAGGAGGCCAGTAGACTTCCTTCATAATCAAATGTTCAGCTTACACTTAAAGGGCAACCGTCACGCTCTGCCATTTTCTAATATAAGAGAGTACTGCTTCATACGTGTGGAAAAAATTCAGATCGGCTCCGTTTCTGCAAGGTAAAATGCAAATGTTTACGAATCAGACCAATGGAGAAAGCAAATCCCGGACCAATGACGTCAATGGCCAACTTTTCAGATTTGTATCACACGTAAACGGAGTGGATGTTGAAGATGTCAGTTTTTTCACAACACATGTATGAAACAGTACTTCAAAAATAGCAAGTATTTAAGTAAGTAGTAACATTTCCCCTTTGGGGTTTATAAAGGTACTCTGAATCTGAACCTCAATGACCGATTTACTGTGAAGGACTTCAGTTGAATTAAATCTAAGCCAGTCAAAATGCCCTCTGTAGGTTATTTGTAGATTTGTTACTGACCGTTTTGGGATACCAAGTAACGTTGGTCAAACGTTTTGGTCACACACTTTTGATAGTGGGCAGGGACTAGCTCAAACAGGGTGTTTTGGTTCCTTTAACACAAATATAAAGGATATATAAACAATATAAAACGATATTAACATTGTGCTCTCTCCTCTTGTGTCCATCAGATTGAGCAGAGTGGCGAGATTCCGCCATCTTGCTGCAACTTCCCCGTGGCTGTATGCAGGGACAAGATGTTTGTGTTTTCAGGGCAGAGTGGAGCCAAGATCACCAACAACCTCTTTCAGTTTGAGTTCAAGGGCCACATGTGAGTGGGATTCACATTTAGTCACTTACAAGTTAGGCTGAGAACAAGTGTCAACACGATGTGTCATCGAATAATGTAGGGCTGAAACAATTAGTCGATCAACAGAATATTAATTGAATCACATTTTTATAATCGATTAATCGTTTGTCATTTATCAAGTACAAATACCAAACATTTGTTGCTTGATGCTTCAGAAATTCAAATATTTGGTTCATGGATCATTCAAATGAATACTTTAGTTTTTCTTGGCTGCTTGTCAGATAAAACACACACATTTAAGACATCACTTTGGACTCTAAATGAGTAATCGTTTAATCAAAAAAATGATCGTTAGATTAATCGACTATGAAAATAATCGTTAAGGTGCAGCCCTAGAATAACGTATGAAAGGTTCACCCCACTCACTTAGGTTCGATCATCCCCCCTCAGGTGGACTCGCATCCCAACGGAGCACCTGTTGCGGGGCTCCCCACCCCCTCCGCAGAGGCGCTACGGCCACACCATGGTGGCGTTCGACCGCCACCTGTATGTGTTCGGAGGCGCGGCCGACAACACGCTGCCCAACGAGCTGCACTGCTACGACGTGGACTCCCAGTCCTGGGAAGTGATCCACCCCAGTCTGGACAGCGAGGTCTGTAACGGACGGACTGCTACGCTAGCACAACACAGATCCTAAATTTGTAACGGACTGCTACGCTAGCACAACACAGATCCTAAATTTGTAACGGACTGCTACGCTAGCACAACACAGATCCTAAATTTGTAACGGACTGCTACACTAGCACAACACAGATCCTAAGTCCTCACAACACACAGACAACACAGAGACAACAACAACAACAACAAAAACTGTTTGTTTTTGTTGTTGTATTGAGAGACCCGGAAGATATGTCTGTATAAATATATCCTCTGGTCCGTCAATGCATCTATACTTATTTAAAGGTTAGAACAGTAGAAGCGGAGGGACATTAAGGGACTATCGGACAATGAGATTGAGTGTCATGCATGTACTCGCATGTAATGTATAGTGGGTGTATGCGTTATGATTGTTTCTGTGTTTTTCTGTTTTGTATGCTCATTCACTTCATTATTTTATTGCACATACTGTTTTGCCGACCCTCTGCATGTGACAAACTCCCTCTTTGGGTCAAATAAAGATCTATTTTTCTATTGTAAATGAATAGAAGAATAATCAAGCGTCATTCAGTCTTATGTACTGAGTTTAATCAACCATTTTGTATGTGTGTTCTCAGATGCCAAGTGGTCGACTGTTTCATGCCGCAGCTGTAATCCACGATGCCATGTACATTTTCGGAGGGACAGTAGACAACAACGTGCGCAGCGGGGAGATGTACAGATTTCAGGTTTGGCCTCTTTCGTTCACCCGTAGCGTAGGGCTGGGCGATGTGGCCAAAACCTTCTATCCCGATATATAGGTCATTAAATATCTCCAATGATATACACTCACCGGCCGCTTTATTAGGTACACCTTGCTAGTACCGGGTTGGACCCCCTTTTGCCTTCAGAACTGCCTTAATCCTTCGTGGCACAGATTCAACAAGGTACTGGAAACATTCCTCAGAGAGTTTGGTCCATATTGACATGATAGCATCACGCAGTTGCTGCAGATTTGTCGGCTGCACATCCATGATGCGAATCTCCCGTTCCACCACATCCCAAAGGTGCTCTATTGGATTGAGATCTGGTGACTGTGGAGGCCATTTGAGTACAGTGAACTCATTGTCATGTTCAAGAAACCAGTCTGAGATGATTCGCGCTTTATGACATGGCGCGTTATCCTGCTGGAAGTAGCCATCAGAAGATGGGTACACTGTGGTCATAAAGGGATGGACATGGTCAGCAACAATACTCAGGTAGTCTGTGGCTTTGACATGATGCTCAATTGGTACTAATAAGCCCAAAGTGTGCCAGGAAAATATCCCCCACACCATTACACCACCACCACCAGCCTGAACCGTTGATACAAGGCAGGATGGATCCATGCTTTCATGTTGTTGACGCCAAATTCTGACCCTACCATCCGAATGTCGCAGCAGAGATCGAGACTCATCAGACCAGGCAACGTTTTTCCAATCTTCGATTGTCCAATTTTGGTGAGCCTGTGCGAATTGTAGCCTCAGTTTCCTGTTCTTAGCTGACAGGAGTGGCACCCGGTGTGGTCTTCTGCTGCTGTAGCCCATCCGCCTCAAGGTTCGACGTGTTGTGCGTTCAGAGATGCTCTTCTGCATACCTCTGTTGTAACGAGTGGTTATTTGAGTTACAGTTGCCTTTCTATCAGCTCGAACCAGTCTGGCCATTCTCCTCTGACTTCTAGCATCAACAAGGCATTTGCGCCCACAAAACTGCCGCTCACTGTAGGGTTGTGCCGATAGACGATATCATCGTCCATCGTGATTGGCTGACCGACATCACGATGTAGCGCAACCATCGTGATGCCACGCCCCCTCCCTGTCAAACACAAACCAATCCTAGTCTCCTCTATAGCCTAAAAACTTGGATTGCTCTGTAAATTATATTGAGAATATAACTAATGCATATGCTCTTTCAAATAACCTGCAACCCAGGGGTCGGGAACCTGAGGCTCCTTTGCTGACTGAGTAGGCTCTCCGACGATGCTGAGCTTTTTACCACCTTCCTAAAACGAATGATCATGTCAATGCATGGCATGATGTCAAATGCATTTCTAAATTAGTTATATAACTTGATCTAATACAGGGTAATTTAACCTCAGTCGGATCCGCAACTTCTCACGTAAATGTAATGGTCAACAGCGCAGCCGCGTTTCACAAAAATCGCACACGCATTGATCTCCAGCAGCTTCACATCCGAACTCCTGTTTTAGAGAATTTATTGAGCTCACCACCTTCTTCAAATTCACAGTCCACCCACACAAGTGCGCCCTGATTGAATCCCTTTGGTCATGAATCCCCGCTATTTATTTTGGAGAATTAAGACTTTGCTGTCCTGAGCGTCCCATCAGCTGGAGAGAATCGCGCAGCTTGCGAGTGTAGCACAAATGGACCGAAATAAAATAAAAAAAACCTTCAAGCTCCGAATTCTTGGCCATGATGTCAAATTGAATGAAAGGATGAAGGTGCTTCTGTTAACACACATTTATTAAAACACAGAAGTCGTACCCTTTTTACCAACCAACGCCATTGCATCAACTGTTCTTGTGGAAGCGACTTTTTTTTTTTTGTCTTACGTGCAACATATTGAAAAGCCCGGATGAGTAGGCCTAGGCTAATGAGTAGGGTTAGTACAATAACTGTATAGTTATTGTACTAACTAACTGTTTTATGGGTTTATTTTTGGCACACAAAACAAAAGGTCCGGCGGAGAGAGAAGTCCGGTGGGTCGGCGCTGGAAAGAGCGCGCGGCGCTTTGTGTGTCCACTGAATGACTTCACAATGTATAGTTTTTAAGTAGAAAAAATATATATTTATAGTAAAAAGTATTATCGTAAAAAGTGGTCAAAACGACGATATCATCGTCAATCACGATGTTTTATGGTAATCATCGACGAGTGCCAATTTAGCGGACATCGCCCAACCCTAGCTCACTGGATATTTTCTCTTTTTCGGACCATTCTCTGTAAACCCTAGAGATGGTTGTGCGTGAAAATCCCAGTAGATCAGCAGTCTCTGAAATACTCAGACCAGCCCGTCTGGCACCAACAACCATGCCACGTTCAAAGTCACTTAAATCACCTTTCTTCCCCATTCTGATGCTCGGTTTGAACTGCAGCAGATCGTCCTGACCATGTCTACATGCCTAAATGCATTGAGTTGCTGCCATGTGATTGGCTGATTAGAAATTTGCGTTAACGAGCAGTTGGACAGGTGTACCTAATAAAGTGGCCGGTGAGTGTATATCACGATATAGCATGGTTTGTGGTAATTCAATAAATAAATAGTCTATATAAAATAACCACATGGTAAAGCATATTTTTGTATACTCCTGTGTGAATTAAATAAGCAAATGTTCATCACTTTACTGTAAAGCAGCCTTTAAAACCAGGAAGAGACAATACTTATGCCACATCACGATATTACGATATCCAAAATCTAAGACGATATCGATATATTATCAGTATATTGCCCAGCCCTCAAACTACTCAAACACTCTCAAGTACCAAGAAAAGTGATCGCACAGAAGATGGTCTCATTTCCTTGTCTACTGTGTGAAGATTAATGCCACATGGTCTTGTGTTTGTTTTCAACAGTTCTCTTGCTATCCAAAATGCACCCTTCACGAGGACTACGGCAAGCTGTGGGAGAACCGCCAGTTCTGTGATGTGGAGTTTATTCTTGGCGAGGTGAGGTCTTACATCATGTGCTACAGCGACACTTAGCTCATTGTCCCCATCACAAATGTCAAATATAACACTGTGCCCGACTATCGCGTAACATCGGACACTCTCTGTCCACACTGAATCCGTTAAATATGCATTTCTGTTACGTCATGTGAACAAACCCAAGATAACTCCTCATTTCAACTAAATGAGTCAGCCGTTCCTCATCCATGACACCGTGTCCCACAGTAATTTCAACGCGAGCTACAGGAAGCAAATACAAACAAGGCGTCCGACAAAAGTTCAGCTCAAAACGATGTTTCGCGCTGCATATCGCTGACTATACCTTTTAATTTGCATAGGTCTTCTGGTCAGAAATAGTCAGTTGGAACCTCTGGTTGGAACTACGGATGGTCGATTTATTTGCGTGTCTGCGACATTGGTATTAAATTGTATTTTAACCTCTTAACTACCACTATCACATTTTTTGTGGTTATGTTTATGTTTTCCAATGATGCCACCCACTGTCATGAATGTGGTCATCACAGGTACTGAGTTACAACCTGATGTATTCAGATGTGTCATTTAGGCAGACATTCTCAAAAAAGGGGGTGGTAGTTATGAGGATAAGATTCAATTAAAAAGGTCTTAAAATGTCTTAAATTTAACTTGATCTGCAGCTACCCTGCAAAGGTTTTCATCCTCTATTGTCACTTGTGTCAGCTGCACAGAATGCTAATGATGACATCATCATGTCCTGCTCTCTCTCTCTCTCTAGAGGGAGGAGCGCGTCCTGGGTCATATCGCCATAGTGACAGCGAGGTGTCAGTGGCTGAGGAGGAAGATACTGCAGGCACGGGACCGGCAGAGACAGGTTAGGCTCCTCCTGCGCCCTCGTTCTCCTCTCCTCAAACCAAGGTCACGCTGTACCGAGTCTAATATCCATCTATGTGGCTTATTTTACAATGATTTGCACAATTGCCTTCTAAAGACTAGAGACTTGAGCCTGGTTTCAGTAACACTCAAATACAGTATATGCCTGTCCAATATATAACAGTTGAAACAGTTGTGTGTGTGTGTGTGTGTGTGTGTGTGTGTGTGTGTGTGTGTGTGTGTGTGTGTGTGTGTGTGTGTGTGTGTGTGTGTGTGTGTGTGTGTGTGTGTGTGTGTGTGTGTGTGTGTGTGTGTGTGTGTGTGTGTTTAACATAATATAATTTATAACACAGGAGCACTTGTGTTGTCTGTCTATAGGGCTTGTACATTAGAATGCATCATGGGATTTTTTTGCTGGCGATATTGAGAATACTCAAGAGAGTTGTATTACTGTAAAATCCTAAATCAATGTAAATACATCGTAAACTAGGCTAATTGTTTTTGCCACGTCTCGCATGAGAAACGCTGTGGCAGTTCCAAACACAACAATGTCTCCCCAAATAATTTCACGATTTATTACAAAAAATTAGTGTTGCACCGATACTAGTATCGGGAGGGGCCCCGATACCGCACTAAAATGCTGGCATCGGTATCGACGAGTACGAACAAATAATGCGCCGATGCCATTTACAGATACTAATATGAAACTTGGAACGCAGCGCCTTGTGTCTTTCTGTGCGTTCACACCGAAAGCGCACAAAGAGGAATCCGCCTTGTCCACTCCTCCTTGTCCACTCCACCTAAGTCGCTTTTGTTGCTTTTGCCCCCCTTCAGAATGTTCGTTCTTGCTTTTTTTTTTAATTTAAAAGGCCAGCGCGCCACACGCGCTAAACACCACCACGCAACTACTGCTGTAGCACAGCCCATTTACCGACACCGTTGATCACAGAAAGTTACTTGATAAAGTCATTAAAAACAGAATTACTCCGATTGGCTGGAGAGTGTAGGTTAAAAAGTGTTTATTTACACCATCTTTGATTTACACCTAGGAAAGACGTTGACGCTATGAAGACGCTATGGCCACGTTGCTTGGCAACGCCTGCATACGGGAGATATTAAATAGTCTGCTCGACTTGTAAAAATAAAAAAACCCTCAGGATTTCAACTCTAAAACACATTAAAGTATTATTAATTGATTACATATTTCATTCTTTCGTAAGTGACCATGGTACTTCGCGGAAGCAACCCTCCGCTTCGCGTCGGACGGTTCACGCCTCCGCGTCGTCCATTCATTTCTGTTAATGGACACCTCGTCGGGTTACTCCCCAATCATATTTACGGAAATGATCATCCCAAATAAACACCGATTTTGCCAAATGTAATGTTGTCAAATCATAGAGGACATCATAGAGACATTCTCTCCCTTCACTCACTGCACTCACTGCAGTTATTTTTGCCACTGCTCGTTTTAGTTTTTTCAATGTGGATTTTGGAGTTGTAACTTGTTGCCATAGGACACCTTTTATTTATTTTATTTTATTTATTTTACCCTGGCTGCACTTAGAGGAGTGCACATCAGCCTAGACCTTACAGGAGGAAGTAATTTCTTATTGCAATTCTGATTTGTTCTTACCTCAGATAGGCCTTAATGCCATGCACTCTCTACCTCATATGTATATTATTTCTTATTTTAATTTAATTTAACTTCTTGTTGCACTACGATTTACATGTTGTAATTACATGGATATTGCACTATTTTGGCATATTCAATTATTGTCACCCATAACAGGTAGGCAATAAAAAGTTCTTCTGGATTTACTGTGTATTCCTGACCAAGCCATGATAGCAATGATTTTACATCCAAGTGAGTATGCAGTTCTTTAGTATTAGAAGAAAAAAAGCTTGTATATATATATATATATATATATATATATATATATATATATATATATATATATATATATATATATATATATATATATAATTTATTTTTTTTTATTTTTTTCTCCAAACGGCGTGGTATCGGTATGGTATCGGTATCGGCCGATACTGCACAGCCGGGTATCGGTATCGGTATCGAGGGCCAAAAAATGGTATCGGTGCAACACTACAAAAAATGACCAAAAAAACATTACTAAATAACTGACATTCCAATGATCCTATGCTTCCAAAATGAAGGCGGTCAATGCAATGTGACGTTTGCAATGTACAAGCACTATAAACAAGTAAATGCAAAAGATTTGGAATGAAAGTATTTTCTATGGAGATTGGAATGGTAAGAATTGGGCTGGGCAATATCAATGTTATATCGATATCATGATATGAGACTAGAGATATAATCTAAGATTTTGGATATCGTAATATCCAGATAAGTGTCGTCTTTTCCTGGTTTTAAAGGCTGCATTACGGTAAAATGGTATTTAATTATTTAAGTATTTAATTCACACAGGAGTATACAAAAATAGTCTTTACCATGTGGTTATTTTATATAGACTATTTATTGAATTACCAGAAAACCTGGCTTGATTTTGGCCACCCAGCCCCAGGTAAGAAGCATGTTTTTTATTCATCTTGAAGTGGTTTCGTTCTCTCTGTGTGTAGAAAAGCAAGCAGGAGAGCAGTGAGGAAAGTGACGAGGGGGCGTCTGGGGGCACGAGGGACGTCCCAGCAGTCAAGCCAGCAGGTACACACATGCTGGAGGTATCCATACGGGAAGCAGAGGCCCAGCCCTTCCAGGTGCTCATGCAGTTCCTCTACACGGACAAGATCCAGTACCCACGGAGAGGTCAGCTCCCTTTCATACGTGCACGCACGCACGCACGCTCGCACACAGGGTGTAACCAGGGTTTAACCAACCAGGGTGCAACCAGGGGGTTGTCAAAGGGTAACCAGGGTTTAACCAGGGTTTAACCAGGGTGTAACCAGGGGGTTACCGGGCTGTTACCAGGGTTTCACCAGGGCGTAACTAGAGTTTAACCAGAGGGGTTACCGGGGTGTAACCAGGGTGTAACCAGGGGGTTACCAGATGGGTAAGGAGTCTTTGTCCTAACTCTGTCCAGGTCACGTCCAGGACGTCCTGCTCATCATGGACGTCTACAAGCTGGCGCTGAGCTTCCAGCTGTCCCGGCTAGAGCAGCTGTGTGTGCAGTACATCGAGGCCTCGGTGGACCTACACAACGTCCTGAGTGTGTGTGAGAACGCCAACAAGCTGCAGCTAGACCAGCTCAAGGTGACTGAGGCCATCACTATCTGTCCGGCATCTTTCAACATTTATATTTTTAGTTTATCTTTCTCCTCATCAGTTAAGGGGACATTTTCCTTGTTTAATTTAGGGCTGTGATGATTAGTCGATTAATTGACTAGTCGATTGTCAGAAAATGTATCGAATTACATTTTTATAATCAGTTAATCGTTTAGGTAATTTATCAAATACAAATACCAAACATTAAAAAAATAATCGTTAGCTGCAGCCTTTGTATAATCACAGCTCTCAGATGTCTCTTTGTGACGTGGATTTCTGTCGTTCTTTTTCATAAGCTGTTCTTGTTGTGTCACTTGTTAAGCACGTTTGTATTGCAGTTTGCTCGAATGTATCTCAGTGATCTTTACTTATTCCAAACTAATTTCTTGTTCTTGTTGTGTCATTTCAGTTGTTAATCACTTTGTATTGCTGTTTCGCATGGAAAGCCCTATCCAAATAAAGTTAAATTTGATGTTGACGACGTGACCGCTGCATAGCGCTGCATAACATAACATTATGTGACACGGGTGAACCGACGGTTGCAACAACTCAACACAAATGTTTCCCGACAGGAGCACTGCCTTAACTTTGTGGTGAAGGAGTCTCACTTCAACCAAGTGATCATGACCAAAGAGTTCGAGCACCTCTCCACTCCGCTGATCGTGGAGATCGTGCGGCGCAAGCAGCAGCCCCCTCTCCGGCTGTACTCAGACCAGCCTGTGGACATCGGCACCTCCCTGGTGCAGGACATGAAGGCCTACCTGGAGGGAGGCGGCCTGGATTTCTGTGACATCATCCTGCTGCTGGACGGACATCCGAGGCCCGCCCACAAAGCCATCCTGGCGGCCCGCTCCAGGTAGTCACTGTCATAATGTGATGAATAATTCATATTAACAAGTATAATTATATAATAAGTACGTTATTATATTATTACTTAATTGTTATTAATCATTAATTCATTAATTATCATTAATAGTAATGAATCAGCATTAAAAGTTATAGTATGTATAATAATATTCCAATTATATTATTTTGTAATAATGATAGTAATATCAGTTATATTTTTACATTATCTATAATATTACTAATATAATGTTATATATATATATATATATATATATATATATATATATATATATATATATATATATATATATATATATATATATTAACTAATATAATAACTTTACTTGTATATCACCTTTTACCAATGATAGACGATACAAAAAAGCAGATATAATTATTACACAATGCAAAATGGTAGGAAAGCCAAAGTAGTGCAAATAAGCTTGTATATAAGCTCATAAATATAATTAAGTAAGAAATCAAATAAAAAGAGTGAACAAAAAATATATAAAATATCATAAAAATGTAATTAAATAAATACATAAAACAATGTGCAGCACAATGTCTATAAGCCAAATATACCAGCTCCCACCGTCCCCAAGCTCCTCCCTGTGCTTTGGTGTCCTCAGTTACTTTGAGGCCATGTTCCGCTCCTTCATGCCTGTGGATGGGCAGGTGAACATCTCCATAGGGGAGATGGTTCCCAGCAAGCAGGCCTTTGAGTCCATGCTGCGCTACATCTACTACGGCGACGTCAACATGCCCCCAGAAGACTCTCTGTATCCTTGGCCAAGTCATTTCCTATTTATACTTGCCACTTTATTAATGCCATTTTTCAGGAGATTTGTTATGTTATCTGTATGTCATATGTATTTGGACTAGTCTGTGCTTCATGATCAATGTTTTAATCAAATCAAATGATTTATTTGTATAATGTACACCCCTAGAAGGTTCATGCTTCCCTAACTCCTGAGGACAGCTACCTGTTTTCGGCGCCATATTACTATGGCTTCTCAAATAACCGGCTGCAGGCCTACTGCAAGCAGAATCTGGAAATGAATGTCACGGTGGAGAACGTATTGCAGGTAAGAGTCCTGAGGCTGCAACTAATGAGTATTTGCATTTTCCGACTATAATTTAGTCTAGAAAATGTCATATATAATAGTAAATGCCATCACAAGTAACAAGTCCAAAGTGGTGTTTTAAATTTGCTTGCTTTATCTGACAAGCAGCCAAGAAAAACTTTAATTTTATAGTGACCCATGAACCAAACGTTTACATTTCTGAAGCATCAATCAGCAAATGTTTGGTATTTATTTGTACTTGAATGACTTAAACAATTCATCGATTTATAAAAATGTGGTTAGATTAATTTCCTGTCGACCGATTAATGGTTGCTGCCCTAATTGCAGGTAAGCCATAGCATGCGCTGTCGATACCTGCTGTGTATTTATTGGGCTCATCTCCGTTTAAACCACCTCCCATCCCTTTCAGATCCTCGAGGCGGCAGACAAGACGCAGGCTCTGGACATGAAGAAACACTGTCTCCATATTATCGTGCACCAGTTCATCAAGGTGGGTGGGCTTGTGTCCGGAGCCCTGGGGGTGTGCTGCCCACTCGGTGTGGCTGGGCTGACCCCCCCTAGAGACCCTCCCTCCCTAGAGACCCTCCCTCCCTACAGACCCTCCCTCCCTAGAGACCCTCCCTCCCTAGAGATGTGACCCTATTCCATGGCCTAGAGCGGAGTGCCCTCCGCGTTCTGCAAGGAGAGTAGAGACTGTTTACACAAAGAGCGGCTGTACAAGCACCATATTCGTTGTTGTGGTTCAGAGTGCCATTCGTGGTGCTGTTTGTGTTGAGAAGAACCAACGAAAGCACTTGCCCCCCCCCCCCCCCCCCCGCATCCCCCCCCCCCCCCACCCTCCCTTATCAATTGTTAAACAGTGGCGGGGGCGGGGGGGGGGGGGGGTGGCTTTCTGCAATTCCTTTCATTTTCTGCACGCAGGTTTGTTTGTTGTTTTTGCTGCTTCCCTCTTTAAGGCTGTACTTGATTTGGTAACACCTCAGGTTACTATTTTATGTTTCATTTTTTTGCCTTTTTCTCCCCCCTCCTCCACTTTCTCCCCTCTCCTCCCCTTTCTGTTAAAAGGTTTCCAAGCTGCCCAACCTGCGCTCTCTCAGCCAGCTGCTGCTGCTGGACATCATCGAGTCCCTGGCGACACACATATCAGATAAACAGTGTGCTGAGATGGGCCCAGACATTTAAGATGACCTCACCTTTTTTTTCCTGCACCGCCACAGTACTACTAGGTCGTAAACCTAAGCCGCGTTTTTGCATATCCACCGCAATCTAAATGCCCGCGAATATTAGGCAAATGTCGGCCGTATGAAAAAGCGGCGGCTGTTTTTACGTCATTTGCGCATGACTATTCAACAAACGGTTACACTCCAGTCCAGTAGGTGGCAGTAATGCAGAAGACTATACAACACGATGACCACATATAAAGTGACGGACAGGCGGCACTGCAGCAACGGTAAGCATGGAGGAGATTCAAATCGTGCTGCTGTTGATCGTGATTTACTGCTTTGCAAATGGAGCAGTAGTAGCGAAGCGGATTCGAAACCCCAGAATGCTAGAATTTAAGTTGTAATGTTTAAAAATGGTGGCTGAAATAAAATGCTGCTACTCAACCAATCAGAGATGTTCAGTGCTGCAAGCCCCACCCCCAATGTTCCTGTACTTTTGGAAAGGGACTTTTTGGGGGGGTAAAATAATGTCCCCCTAACTTGATTTAGACCCTGGTCCCTGCGGTTTCTCCAAAGGTTCCTCGTCCCTGCAGTGGTAACCCGGCTCCACCTGGTTCTGGTTTTGTTTAGTATTGTTTGACCTTGCATGTCAACTCCCAGTCATGATTTTATGAAACGATAACGCTTCCCTAATGGAGGTACCATAACTGCAAGGGACCACGTCCTCTTATTATTCTACATGTAGAGTAGACGTAAGACAGATTATGAATAAAACCACTGTCTGTATAGCTGAATATGGTTACATCCAAAGTACTCTTCTGTAAGCCATGTATTCCTCCATATAGCCATTATATTCTACTCGGTACGATGGTGAGACATGTGATGTATGAGTACTAACTGCATTATACAAAGTTACCCATCAGGAAAAGTGTTGGTTAAGTAAGATCAGCTGGTGATCTTGTTTCTCATTGTTTAACATGGAAGGATTTAAAATTTCGTGTAGGAGCTGTATATATTGATGTCTGATGTCTTTGTCTTTAAGCCATTGCTGTTTTTGAATGTTTGACAAAGGCACACATCAACTGTTGTCATAGTAACCACTAGTAGCCACTTTAGCGGGCTCACTTAACCTGTATTATATGTGATTTAGTTACACGTTTATTCCCTCCAAGAGCCCTGTGTATTTAATGCCTTAATAAATATCTTGGTTAATGACGTGTCCCGGTCTCTGTTGCCCCTGCAGACTGTGTGTGTGCATCAAGGATAGAATGGTAGAGGAGACTGGGGCCTGCCGTATACAATGCCTTTCATTCTTCCTCACAGAAAATCCTCTGCCAGACGATGCATTTGAAACTTTCTTTAGTTGGTAGGGCTTCTTCAAGATAAAATAACATTTAAAATGCTGGCGTGACACGTAGTTACCGGGGAATGAGGCTCAACACTTCCCTTGCACATGTCTCGCAAGGCGAGTGATTGATTTCATCAGAACATTTTGTTTAACAAGAGTGAATTAAAGACATGGAACAAGATACTCCGGCGCTGGGTTGGATTTCTTGCCGGCTGCCAGCTGAACATCAAATCTTTAGAAACTTGCGAACCGTCTCACCAAGTGTTGGACTCTGTAGCGGGCAGTGATGCTATGAACACAAGCTGCCATTCACAGCCTTGATACTTGAGACACTTGGCAAAACACAAGCTTTTGCCCGGATTTAACTTTGAAAAAAGTCTTAATGATGCCTTAACCTCTGACATCCGGTAAAATTGTTTCCTCCAACATAATTAAAACTTCAAAAGGCATGGACACTGGGCATTGACACTGGGACTCTCGTAGCAATGAACAGTTATGGTTGAAGAGGTCAGAGGTTGCATTTTTTTTCTGGGCTCCTCTCCCTCTCTCTCTCTATGCTCATGTTTCATTCATTTAAAGCTACTTGTGCACACACTCGGCCCAGAATCCCACCGGGCGTATCTGGTTTCATCGAAAAAGAGACTTCATTGTTCACAGCAATGATATTTATCGCCAAGGGAAAAAAAACAGTGTGCCTCTTGTAATGTTTTTGGGCCGCCTCTATCTCCCTGTTATCAGGTGCACTTTATTAGGTAGCAGATGAGGTGGACTCCTTGGGTCTGGCCCACTACCTGTGGGTGGGTGGGTGGGTGGGACTATTCATCACTCAGGCTATGTGCTCTTGGACCTGACCAGAGGCACCGGGGACAGGAAGGGAAGCAGAGGCCGTCTTGTGTGTATTGCAGCAACCAGTGAGCTCAAGAAGATGGTTTTCCTGACCACTAAAATGATGCAGAGAACCGCACTCTTCGTCGCCTTCGGTGGCCTGGTCACCTCTCTCATCACGGCGTTCATTCCACTGTGGAAGACCATGAACTCGGAACTGAACGAGGTGGAGAACTACTACTCTGGACTCTGGCACATGTGCATCTTCACCGAGGAGGTGGGCGTGCAGTGCAAATCATACGAGTCCACGCTGGCGCTGCCGGGGGACCTGCAGGTGTCCCGGGTGCTCATGCTGGTGTCCATCGGGACGGGCGCCCTGGCCGTGCTGGTAGCCTTCTCCGCCATGGAGGGGGTGGAGGTGTGCCGGGGCCAGCCGGGCCTGAGGCGAGGGCTGCTGGTCCTCAGCGGGGTGCTGTGCTGGGTGTCGGGGCTCACCACCCTGGCCCCTGTGTCCATCGTGGCGTACACCACGGTGGTGGAGTTCTGGGACGAGAACCTGCCCGACGTGGTGCCACGCTGGGAGTTCGGGGAGGCCATGTTCTCCGGCTGGTTCGGGGGTCTGGCGCTGGTCCTCGGAGGGACTCTCTTCTTCGTTGGCGTGTGCATGGGGGACTTTGACAACCGGCCGCCCAGCCCTCCAAACACCCCGCAGGTGATGCAACGAGCAAAGCACTACTTGAAGACAGAGGTTTTATGAGGAGAAATAATATTAATAATCCTGGTGTAAAATACAATTCACTACTTCCTATTGTAAAATGCATACACTCTGCACAAATAAATACTTGATTAACTATGGGAAAATGTTTTCATTTGTGAACCGAGCAATGGGATAAGGAAAGACAGTTGCAACTGGGACTTTTATTGTTGAATTTCTCTAAATTGGTGCAGTAAAAATGCTTGATATTAAGTATGCTTGTAGGCTTAGATGTGTAGAAATCAGATATACCATCCATATCCAGGAATTATTGAGCAAAGTGATTTTACAGTAGCTCAAATATATGAAAATATGCACTCTGGAGGTATAAATATGGAATTTTATTGTTGAATTTCTCCAAATCGGTGCAGTAAAAATGCTTGATATTGAGTGAGTGTGTAGGTTCTGATGTGTATAAGTCAAATATACCACCCATAGCCAGGAATTATTGAGTAATGTGTTTTTACAGTAGCTCAAATATAAGAAAATATGCAATCTGGAGGTATAAATATGGGACTTTTATTGTTGAATTTCTCCAAATTGGTACAGTAAAAATGCTTGATATTAAGCAGGCTTGTAGTCTTAGATGTGTAGAAGTTAAATATACCATCCATATCCAGGAATTATTAAGCAAAGTGATTTTACAGTAGCTCAAATATAAGAAATTATGCCACTTGGAGGTACAAATATGGGACTTATTTTAGCATTTCTCCACACTGGTGCAATAAAAATACTTGATATTAAGTATGTTTTTCATTCATCATGGGCGCATGAAACACTTTAATACAACATATTTTATTTTAAATGTAGGTTTGAATTATAGCTTACTGTTCTTAATACCTTTATTTTGAAAACCGGAAGTGAATATGCTGTTTCTCCGCATTTACCATAATGCTGAGAATACTTGTACACTCGAAATTTAAGTGCAGCTGATTTGACCACGGCTGGCTGGACTGCAGTAAAAGGAAGTTTTTGTTGTTGAGAATGAGTCGGTATTAGCAATACTTGAATGACACATTTTTGGAATTACTGACAATTTCTGAGAATGGATCATGGTCCAATTTTCATATCTCAGTTGTTTTTTGTGTTTTATTCAATAGCGGTAACCAGATTTTAAACTCTTTTGCAACATTGCTCCATTGCACTCATTAAGATAATGAGTCAAATTGAATGAATGATCAGAATTTGCTCTAAAATAAAACATACAAATCCAACACAAACACACATGAATAGTGTGTCATGTCATGTGAATACATTCATACAAATAAAAGGGTTAGGGTTAGGGTCCTGGCAGTGGCAGTGGCAGTGGCCAGGCATGGTGATTGAGATAACCGCACTGATGTCCAATATATTATATTATTTTAATTAAGTTAGAAAGTCCACCGTCTCCATGAACCACTGGCTGCCTGGGGTCTCTCTCAGTTAAGACTTGCATTCCACCACCACAAGTCTCATGTGTTATGTTGCAGTGGGAAACCGCCTCTACATGCTATAGATATTTAGGTATTCTAGGTATTTCAATTCACGCACACAGCTGTATGTGTTAATGTTTAGAACCGAACACGTTCACAGAAGTAAGGATCATTTACAGTAACGTGGACATGGATATACTTGTGTTGAATACAGAGGTCACACAAGGTCACGGGGTAACATGCAATATGTATTCACTGGCTTGACCTAGACCACTGGCTTGTACTTTGATGTAATCTCAGTAAGGTAATAGTTTCTCTCTCTCTCTCTCTCTCTCTCTCTCTCTCTCTCTCTCTCTCTCTCTCTCTCTCTCTCTCTCTCTCTCTCTCTCTCTCTCTCTCTCTCTATCTCTCTCTCTCTGTACTGTCCATTACATTAACCACCAGTCACCCCACCGAACACACATGTGCATGCACACTGTCAGAGTAAAAACAACAACAGACAAACAGACTAGGCTAGCGTCAGCTGACAGAGAGAAAGAGGGGGAACGAGAAAGAGAGAGAGAGAGAGAGAGACAGTGTTGGATTTGGCTCACTTGTTACCCCATTCCCTATTCCCGACATAGGGAACATTATCATATAATAGTATAATATAATAATTATAGTATCGGGGGGAATTCAGACACTTATTATGTGCGAAAACCATCAATATAATGTGTATTGGTCAAATAAACAAGCCGACACGTGTTAGATGTCACCCCAGCCCTGATGGCTCATAAGAACCAGTATGTGCCAGACCCTCTCTATTGGATGAATCCAATGACAACGAAATCCACGATGCATCGTGGGCTATAGTGAGGAAAAATAAGTGTGCATCAGTTGTGCACTTATTTTTCATTGCATTATGGGTATTAAAATAGTGCCCTGTACAGCACAAGTGGACCATTTGGATCACAGCCAGAGAAGGAGCAATAAAGAGAGGGAAAGAGAAGTGGTCAGTAGTGGCCAGTAGATGGTACACTAAGCAGCACCTACATTGAGAAGATCATGTAACAAGAGGGTCATTCTGTGATTTTAGACAATTCTTTTTTAGAAGGCCCTCAATCAATCAATGTCATCCATGCACTTGTGTGTGACATACAGTGTGATATGTTGTATCGCGAGGTGTACTAAAGCATTTCATTTTGGTTATTCAATCAAACAAGCACAAAGTTCAAGCAAATGCAGTGTGAGCTCATTCGAGTGCCTATACACACACACCTACACGAGAATACCATAAACTGCAAAACTAATCTAATCTATCGACTGGTCGCTCACATTATGTCATACGTTGTGGCGTAATAAAACAGCTCAATATTTGCCATTTGACATAAAACTACTACTAAATGATTTGGGTTTGATTGAACAGCAGCGTGTGTTGCAAACAAAACAACCAAAGCTTTCCAGTAAATACAGCAGGGAATGTGCGCCATATAATGTGTGCAGCACCTCTGTAGAGGCCCATAATCCTGCTAGCAGCCACACAGGCATGCAGCGTAATGTATTCAGCGTAAGCAGGAGGTCGGACCAGACAGCACAGCAGGGGGTGGGGGTGGTGGTGGTGGAGGGGGGGGGGGGGGGGGGTTATCAAGTCTTTGATCTGGCTTTACTGGCAAGTCAGGTTTGAAGAGAAAGTAGAATTTTTAAAAAGGGGTGCTTGTATGGGTGTGAGTGGGCGAGGAGTGAGGGAGAGAGTGGGAGTGTGTGTGTGTGGGGGGGGGGGAGAGAGAGAGAGAGAGAGAGAGTAGGAGGGAGAGAGAGAGAGTAGGAGGGAGAGAGAGAGAGTAGGAGGGAGAGAGAGAGAGTAGGAGGGAGAGAGAGATTGAGAGAGCACTGGGAAAAGAGTGTGGGTGAGGGAGAAAGAGTAGGAGAGAGAGTGGACTGAAGAGAGTGCAGAGATATAGAGAGAGAGAGAGAGAGAGAGAGAGAGAGAGAGAGAGAGAGAGAGAGAGAGAGGACTGGAGAGAGTGCAGAGATAGAGAGAGAGAGAGAGAGAGAGAGAGAGAGAGAGAGAGGACTGGAGAGAGTGCAGAGAGAGAGAGAGAGAGAGAGAGAGGACTGGACAGAGTGCAGAGAGAGAGCGAGTGGGAGAAAAGGTTGAGAAAGGCACACAGAAGAGGGGCGTGAGTATAGGGAGAGAGAGAGAGAGAGAGAGAGAGAGAGAGAGAGAGAGAGAGAGAGAGAGAGAGAGAGAGAGTGCAGAGAGAATTCGTGCTGTGCTAGCATCCCCACAAGCAACTCCATCAATACTGAGCTGAGACACTGGCAGAGGTCCCTGCTGCTGCTGCTGCTGCTGCTGCTGCTGCTGCTATCTGCAGGCTCGACCAGAGACTCTGACTACCAGAGCCCTCTGTCTGCTCGGTGGTGGTGGTGGAGGCGGTGACAGAGCACACATACCCCTGCTACAATCTAGAGGGCGAGGAGCAGAGTGGAAGAGAGCAGAGGAGGAGGAGGAGGAGGAGGAGGAGAAGGAGGAGGAGGAGGAGGAGGAGGAGGAGGAGGAGGAAGGTACAGCAGGAGACACTGAGTGGGAATACCGGAGGAGAGTGTGCGAGCCAATCGGTGGGCAGAGAGAGAGAAAGCGAGAGCGAGAGAGAGAGAGAGAGAGGACCGGATCGTTGGAGGGGAACTAGAGTGGTGGTATGGTGCTCTGCAGGGTGAGCCGCTGAACGCCTGGGGAGTTTGACAGGAAACTCTCGCTTCGTGCACCTGCTCCACCACGCACACTCTGGCACTGGTAAGCTCTTTCCTTCCCTCACTGCCACTCACTTTATGAATGTGCTGGTTCAGCTCTTGTATCTTGCGGTTCCCGATTGCAGTGCATTTCCGTCCGTTCCTCAGACTTTATGGTCTTTCGTGGTGCACTGGGGCAACGCTGTCCTACTCGAGTTCTATGCAAGTTTCGAGCCTGCGGTCCAGAGATACAGAGCCCATCCAATCTCCTCCGGTTGTGCAGAATGCTGTTTCAGCGCGTCTGTCAGACTAACAACCCTGATAGTGTAAAGCCCAGCAACACATGGCGTTATAATGATCATCATAATACTGGAAAGATTAGATATTTACAAGGATGAGTGTGTATGTTGAAACAGGATTACCCAATGCACAAGGAAGACACAGCTCTCACTCGACTTGAACAGCCTTGTTATGTCATAACCATTGCAGAGGTGCTTTAAAATAGGTTTGTTATTGATTATATTGACAGTGATCATAATAATAATGATGATTCATTTAGTGTGTGTGTTTGCATATGTGTGTGTGTGTGTGTGTTTCTTTCTGTGTGTGCGTGTTTGTGTGCGTGCACATGTGTGTGTGTGTGTGCGTGCCTGTGTGTATATGTGTGTGTGTGTGTGTGTCTGTGTCTGTGTGTGTGTGTGTGTGTGTGTGTGTGTGTGTGTGTGTGTGTGTGTGTGTGCGCGCATGTGTGTGTGTTTTTGTGTGTGTATGTGTGTGCGCGCATGTGTGTGTGTGTGTGTTAAGACAGTGCATGGGGTGCTTGCTGTAAAACTGGTCAACACAAGAGTTGTTTTCGCCTATGGAGGCGCTGGACACCCCTCAGTGAAAACGCTAGTTTCTAGTTTTCCATGACATCATGGAGGCGGTCGCACAACGACTCCATATAAGTGTACGACAGTACTTACAGGTGTACAACCTCTTTAAGTATATGAATATGAATATATATATATATATACTGTATATATATATATATATATATATATATATATATATATATTCATTATATATATTCATTATATTCATTATATATATATATATATATATATATATATATATATATATATATATATATATATTATGTTCACACAATGGTGCCCCCCACTGTCACATTGTTCACCTGCACATGAAACATTAAAGAGGGTTGAGTCGAAGCACATTATGAAACACCTCGGAGGCAGCAATTCCCCTAATCTCTTCCTGATCAATGCGGTGACATGAACTATAGTACATTTCTTATGGTGCACACGCGGCTCCCAACGCATTAGACGGTCACTAGCAGTGGGCCCATAGCTTATGAATTCCATAACAAGCTAAACTGCCTGACCCGTAACACCACCTTCACCACCCCCACCACCACCACCACCACCTTCACCACCACCTCCACCACTACCACCACCTCCACCTCCGCCAACAACCCCACCACCACCACCACCTCCTGGTATTAACGAGTCAATAGCTTGGGTCAGTTTGCAAACACACATGCGTACATGGTACTGTGCCCCAAGGGAAGGAGACAAACTTGGTCTGGGCGTTTTATTGTCTTGCTGAAGACACCGCGAAGAATCTCATGAACTATTGTAAATGTTCATTGGTTGCATGTTCATTGGTTTTGTAGTGTTAAGGCTTCTACTCACTGACATGGATAAAAGTCCTTCAAAATGTTCATCTTCCAGTAATGGATGGATTGCTGGGTGTTGTGCACTTCTGTGATAAAAGTATAATATTTCAACATTATCACCTCCTAATTAAACTTGCTAGGCACTAAATCGCTGTAGGCATTGCTGTGAAGACAAGTTTGCTGTGGCAAACACTACATTTTTGGGTGTACGATTGTTGTGAAGTTAACAAAACACAGAGGCTAAGCAGTGAATAAAAGAGGTGTGGTCAAATATCAAGAATCATTAGGTCGTATGTCCTTATCATGGAACCGATCAAAGCAGTGCCCCCTAATGATTAACCTCAGGTTTGCTTAACCTGCTCAACACGCTTTAACAACTCACACCACACGAATAAGTCGCTAAACGAGAAGCACTTTGGTCAGGTGATGTCAGAGGTCTCCCATGTCACCTGGAGGTCCTGTAATAGACCCTGTCGCGTGTGTTAAAGAGACCATTTAAACTACCAGGCAGCCACTGCACAACTCTACTGCTCTTCAGCCAGTCAAAGGTGATGTTGATCTCTCTCTCTCTCTCTCTCTCTCTCTCTCTCTCTCTCTCTCTCTCTCTCTCTCTCTCTCTCTCTCTCTTTCTATCTCTACATGTTGCTGATGGGGTTAGATGACTACAAATACTGTCCATTTCTGCATCCGTCGTGAGAGCAGAAATCTGCTGGTGTGAGTGGCAAGAGAGACTGTGGACCATTGTGTGTCTTATTATGTCATCCATGGTCATAGACAGTGTGTAGATTCTATTCATAGCACCAGTGTGTGTGTTGTTTAAATGATTTCAAACCTTGTGTGATGGGCGGCACCTTGAAAATACCGACATGTGATTCGTTGAAGCTTTCCCGTGCTCAGATTGATTGGCCCCATTGAACGACGAGAAGCCGTGATTGCTAATTCCTCCGGCATTCCAGTATTTCGGGTATAATATTAATGGAGGAGTGATTGTAAGTGACAGCTTGTTTGGAGGAAGGATTATTAGAACTACTTGGGCACAGGACTGGGCTCTGCGTCATATGTTGTGAGGCCCAAATCTACTTAACCTACTTTAGGTTTTGTACAAAATATCTCAAGGCTTGCTGGAACCGAGCAATGGCAGCTCTCTCCTTCTGTGATCCAATTCTGTTGTTCCTCCATCCTAGTTTTTATTTTGTACCCAACATTTAAAGTATGGCAGTTTGTGTGTGTGTGTGTGTGTGTGTGTGTGTGTGTGTGCAAATCTGAGGAGTGTTGTTGTGTTGTGAGTGCAGGAACAGCTATAGGCCGCCTAGAACCCACGCCACATTTAGAGCCGTAACACGTTGCTCTTTTATTCTTCACTGGTGCATATCAAGCACTTTGCCAGAGTGTGGTTTAGAAATGGAAGTAGGACTGGTGCATGGTTGCAATGGAGAGTGAGTGTGAGACCCACATAGGCCTACTAGCCAGGAAAAGGGTTCACAGCGGAATAGGATGAACAAAGACCATATTGAAACCATAAATCAGTTTGTTCATCATGTTTTAAGGCATGTACTACAGTTTGAGAGCATTTGTACCAATTGAACCAACATTAAAACACAAGAGTCTTACCTAAGCTCAGATTCAACCAAACAAATGATTAGTGGCTTATTTGTTAGTGTGGCCCCAACAAGATAATCGGTTAAACAAATGTTAATATGTAAATATTGACCAAAACTGGTCTAAACTGTCAGATCTTTCCACTCCTCCTTCTTCTTCTTCCCCTCGGTAACTTTGCTAACCAGCGCTCCATTCAACAGTGCAGACTTCTTTCTGAACTTCAAGGACATTAAGATGCGCTCAGAATATCAAGTAGCCACTCAAGTCGTACCTCCAAGCCAGTTGGTTTTCGTGATGAATCACATTGTAATGGCTGCTCATACACCTGACGGCCAGTGCCTGCCTCACATTCATACAGACCTTTTAATTGCGTGTGACACAGAATTACAGAGAGGGCCTGAGAGAAATGTGTGGGGAACATGGCAACAGAAACAAGAGTGACTTGAAAACCAAAAAGGGGCCCTGGTTCCCTTCACAATGTGACGAGAAAGTTAATAGGTGCTAGACTGCTGTTAATGTTTACCATGTCCCCATGCAATAGTCCTTAACAAAGTTACACAGTGTGTGGAAATGTTGCAAATTAATACAATTACTTACTTTTCAACACACACATGCATGGATGCACACACACAGGCACATGCATGCCCATGCACACACACACACACACACACACACACACACACACACACACACACACTCACACTCACACCACACACACACGCGCGCGCACACACACACACACACACACAAGCTCACACTCACACCACACACACACACACGCGCGCACACACACACACACAAGCTCACACTCACACCACACACACACACACACACACACACACACACACACACACACACACACACACACACACACACACACACACACAGATGTACAGCAAACAATACAATTAATACATCAAATTAATAAATAAATACAAAATGTCACTGCTTCAGGACATTCAGGGTCATTGAGGCAAATACCAAAATATTCCTTACACATCAGAGGTCTGATTAAATGACTGCAGCTCCAGTACAAATGTGTAGATAATTACTCACCAGCCCATAGACCTTATTCACCTGGCGGCCATGTTGATTTGTTCGGTGGGGAAACCTTCTAGAAACTTTGGGAAAACCATGACATGACAATGCATTGTAAATGCTCCCTGGGCAGGGAAATGGAATGAGCAGGACTAAAAATAATGCATTGAGTTGTCATGGTTTCCAAAGATTGTAATGATAATTATAATATGACCCATAGGGGAGCGAGGTCTCTTCACAAGACTGACAACTGTTTTGACTTCAAAATAATTTCAATATCAGTGGACCAGTATGGTACCCAACCACCAGAATATAATGATATGATTCAATCTCGACTCTTGGTGACTCAAGATCTCTCCTTCTGTCCTCTGCAGAACAGGTTATGTGGAGGAGCTGAGGTGTGCGATGGCCAGCCTGGACCCACAGGTCATACTCATACCCCCCCTGCAGTGTTACCGTCACCTTCTGTCCAAGCAGCCGCGCCCCTGCATCTGACCCCCCGCTCCCCTCCCCTTTCCCTGGGAGAGCCTCAGCCAGAGTCCCTGGCTTCAGTCTGGGCCCAACATGGGAGGATGCTTCTCCAAACCCAAACCAGGTATACCAAGCCTCTCTCTCTCTCTCTCTCTCTCTCTCTCTCACTCCCTCCCTCCCTCTCTCTTGCTCTTGCTCTTGCTCTTGCTCTTGCTCTTCTCTCTCTCTCTTGCTCTTTCTCTCTCTCTCTCTCTCTCTCTCTCTCTCTCTCTCTCTCTCTCTCTCTCTCTCTCTTGCTCTCTCTCTCTCCCTCCCTCCCTCTCTCTTGCTCTTTCTCTCTTTCTCTCTTTCTCTCTCTCTCTCTCTCTCTCTCTCTCTCTCTCTCTCTCTCTCTCTCTCTCGTAGTTGAAGTTTGAGGTCAAAGAGCACATGTACAGTAAAAAAGTCTATTTGACTATAATATTAGAATAATTAGAATAATTACAATATTTCTCTCTCTCTCTCCGCTGACTATTTCCATAGTGTTCACGTTGTACGTGATTGCTTGCATGGCTGCTAAAACAGATATGACTATATAGGTCATACAACCGCCTAGTGTTGGCGGTGTGGTGCTTGGTGGAGGAGGGATATTATACGGTTTGTGTTTGCATCTTGCACCAGAGGATTACACAGTGATACATCAGCTGTATGACAGGAATGTTTCTCTTGTGATGTCAGAAATGCGCTTTCAGGAGCGTAGATAGTTGCATTTTTTTCCTTGTCATTGTCAATGTACTCGCTCGAATTTGTCACATTTTTGAAGGATTTTTTAGAATTAAGATTTGAGTAAACTGTTTCTGTGTATGAACACATGATTCATAAATACGTCAAACATTAAAATCACCTTTTATTTTTAAGTGAAAGCAACAAGGGCCTGGCTCTTTGCACAGCAGCCTACCAAGAGAGCACACACACACACACACACACACACACACCACAAGAAGTGACTAGCGGAACATAATGTCAGCCCTCCAGGGACTAATTAGTTTATGTCTATTAAACACATTACCAACACAGGCCATTGCTGCTAACTATATATATATATATATATATATATATATATATATATATATATATATATATCCTAATATATCTCAATATATAATTAGAGCCGTCGGTATATAGTTTCAATGTACACACACCCTAACACCCACAATTCAAGTACTACTAACATTCCTGAAAGCTTAGATAGCTACTTGATTCAAAGGCATTTAAACCAACATCTATGACAATGTGTGCTAACACCTGTCATGATGGGTTGTTCAATGTAAAAGTTAGGAGAGTGAAGGAGATGAGATTACTCGCCATTAGGAAAGGAAACGAGACAGCGGTACAACAAATATGATGAGAAGACTTGATTCCTTATTTAGCTAATTACGAACCATGTGGTGACCAACCAAAAGCCAAAGAGAACTGATTCTCATTAAGTCTAATGATCTCTCTCTCTCTCTCTCTCTCTCTCTCTCTCTTTCTCTCTCTTGCCCTCTCTCTCTCTCTCTCTCTCTCTCTCCCTCCTTCTCTCTCTCTCTCTCTCTCTCTCTCTCTCTCTCTCTCTCTCTTTTTTCTTCCGCTTGCAAATGCAGTCACTCCTATTATTTTCCATTCATTTTAATTAAGACTTGCTCTGCAGGACAGAATTCCAGCCAGATTACTCTGTAAGAACCAAATCATCAGCACATTTTTCCAGTCGAAGAGATAAAGCTTGCTAAAGTGAAAAAAATAGAAATTACACAACCTTTTCTTAATGTTAATAATTATGAACTAATGTCATTTTGGCATGAAATATCAGCATAGAAAATTAAAAACAAGCTGCATCTTTTGAAAATGTTTTGAGGCCAGTTCAGAGGAAATGTGTGATGCTGAGAATGAATGATGAAACAGAATGAAAAATTATTTAAGTACCAATTTACTCTAATCTAATCTAAATATTTTAAAGGCACTTTGGTCTGTTGACTTTGTCCACTCCGCAGAAATGTAAATGATTACCTCATTCTCTGGTTTCTAGATGTTCAGGCGTGTTCTGGATTAGGCTTAACAATTAGCATGGTTGACTGATTTACAATTTAATAGATTGTAGTTCTACTACACTGAAACATCACATACAACAGATACTTAACATATATTAAAAGGAAATGACATAACCCTTATTCACTTTGCCTGTTCATAAGAAAAGATGAGATTGTACTTTATTAATTGCACACAGGAAATTTGGGCGCAACAGCAGAAAGTACAGGACATAGTAATGAAAAGGAGAAAAAACTACAAATAATAAATACAGAAAATATATCAATGTACACAATAGGAGTCTGTGGTGTGTGTGGCTGCTAGCTGGTTTCCAGCCTCACCTGGCCTGAGTCACACTGATTAGACTCTGGGTCTGGGTGGGGCTGCACACCTGTGGTGCAGAGCAATCATGGCACCCAGGATAAACCAGCTATCACCACACACTCAGGGGACAGAGACACTGTCATGGCAGCATTCAACATCTGGTCGGCTGGTACCATCTTGCCATCTCCAATAAACTGTCTTTATACCATCCACTACCTGTGTCCTGTGTCAGAGGAGCCCAGAAAAGCCACTGAAGTGGCGTGTGGCAGGAGTATACTGCCGCAGAGTCTTAGCAATATTAATGTATATAAAAAAAAATGTATGTAATAAGAGATCCTTGTTCTAAAAAAACAAACAAACACCTTCCTCTGTGCTCCCGCAGTGGAAGTGAAAGTGGAGCTGTCCCTGCTGGAGAAAGAGCGGGAGGTGGACAGGCTGTCTCCCAACGGCAAGGCCAGTCCCCTGGGGGACTGCCGGCCCAACGGGGCGCTGGGACACGTCTCCGACGAGGACGTCGCGCCGCTGCGCCTCTACCACAAACCACGGGACTACGTGGAGGCCTCCGTCTGCCATGTCAAGGACCTGGAGAACGGACAGTAAGACTCATTATCACACGGCTTTGCTGAATACTCGATTCTGACTCCTCAATTATAGCATTCTACGGTCTGTTATTTCTGAACAGCAGACTGCTGCTATGAACAACAGACCGATGCTATGGACACTATTTCCAACCGTAGAATCTAACAAACAATTTTTTTTTTGCCGAAGAAATAAAATCATTTTTAAATCAATCAAATATTTTTTTTTTTTTTTTTTTTTGTGTCAATTTCTTTAGTAAGTAGCTATGTAATAAGAGGGATAGGACTCGCTGTACATTATCCCTTAATAATAACAATGGTATAATGATAGTGATAATAATAGTAATGATGAGGATGAGGATGAGGATGATACTACTACTACTCCTACTACTAATAATATATTATAGTATATATATTAATATATTGACAGTCAAGGTGACCTTGCAGTTTAATAAAGAGCAACATCAGATGACAACAACAACAATGGTCTGGAAAGGAGTGACAGACTTGGACAAGTCCCATCTAGACATCAGACGACACTATATGTTACATCATTGAAACTATACACAATATACAATATATACACAATCTGAGGAGTAGAAATGTAGATGCAAAAAATGTGTAAACATGTTGATAGAAAATAAATAAAAATGGACTGGACATGATGGGAGACGCTAGGAACAGTAACCAACAAACAAGTCGAAATGCAAACGGGTTTGGCACAACACAACACAAGGCCCTTTGGGTGTCTTCCAGTGTTACACCATCTAACCATGCACATGACTCAAGAGCTGCATTTGAACGTGTGCGTGTGTGTGTGTGTGTGTGTGTGTGTGTGTGTGTATCAGGATGCGTGAGGTGGACCTGGGGAGCGGCAGAGCTCTGCTCATCAAGGACCACGGCGAGTTCTCCGCCATCGCCCACAAGTGTCCGCACTACGGGGCGCCTCTGGTTAAAGGTACGTGTACGCATTCAAGGTGCTGTAGGTAAGCTTTAAGAACTATTATTTGAGTGTAATTTGTTGGAAATGCCACAGTGTATGAGCCCATATAGATTGTAGACCACTCCCAGGTGTGTTAGATGCAACACTTCTCAATGGTGGAGAAACAGGGAGGGAGGGGGCTCTGTCTCTGTCTGTCTGTCTCTCTCTCTCTCTCTCTCTCTCTCTGTCTCTCTCTGTCTCTGTCTCTGTCTGTGTGTGTGTACTGTGGATTCTTACCTACAGCATGTATCTACAGCAATGCTCACTGTATTGTTATATAAAGCTCTTTAGTTCCTGGTGAAGTCCCATTTATTGATTCATTGTTTCCTGATCAGGTGTGTTATCTAAAGGACACATCCGCTGCCCCTGGCATGGCGCCTGCTTCAACATCGCCAGCGGGGAACTCGAAGACTTCCCCGGTCTGGACAGCCTGGCCACCTTTCAGGTGAGCTTCTGCTGTGATTGTCCTTTGAATTGTAGTATAGTATACATTAGTGTTTTTCATCCACAATTGTGTGTGTGTGTGTGTGTGTGTGTGTTCGTTCTTCAGGTTCGGGTAGAAAAGGACAAGGTGATCATCCGGGCGAACAAGCAGGTATTTAGTTTTTTGGTTTTCTTCCACTGCCCTGATAAAACGTGGGCCGATTGATTCCTCCATAGTCCAAACTAAATCTCAGAGCCCCTGATTGGTGTAAAGATCTGGCTCATGATTTCCTGTAGGCTCTTCAGGCTCAGAAGAGGTCCAAGCCCATGTCCAGGTGTTCGGCGGTGATTAACTCCAACACAGGCTTCAGTCATGTGCTGATCATCGGCTCAGGTCACTCACTCACTCACTCACTCACTCAGTAATTTGCTCATTCATTTATTCATGCACAACTCATGTGAATAAATGATTCATTGCCTCCAACCTTCCAGCATTGTGACACACAACGCTGGTTTCTGTGTAGCCTCTCTCTTATTCATCTCTCATTTTTTGAAAATAAAGGTTTTTTTCTATTATAGTTGCATATTTTTCAATCAAAATACTTACAATAGATACACAATAAACAATCGATACGTATAAAACACATAAATAGCCCCCTCCCTGCTCCCATAAATAAAATAATGCACAGTATATAACACTGGGTCATTCTGGGCAGTGAAATTGTGAAAAGACAAGGGAGGACTACGTAATGAATATAAAATAAAGTATCAACATAAAATACACAATAAAAAGGATATGATACGATGGAAAGTATCTTGGTTATTCACACTACGTCTAAGATGGGAACCTCTGACTGTATCTTCTTTTAAAATGCCGGCATCCCACAGGTCCAGCAGGTCTGGTGTGCGCGGAGACGCTCAGACAAGAAGGCTTCACCGACCGCATCGTCATGTGCACCACGGACAAGCACCCGCCCTACGACAGGCCTAAACTGAGTAAGGTTTGTACAGAGACCTGGAGTACACCAATGATGACACCCCACCACACACACACACACACACACACAAACCACACGTTATATTAGAGGAGAGACGGAAATGCCTCTGGGAACAGCTCAGAGACACAGAGAACAAATTATGTTTTTCTTTGTAATATAATATTTGCATTACAATGTCTGTTCCCATCTAATGGCATAGCTTATGTAAAACACATTATATTGCATTGTTGTAGTCCTTTAGTTTAAGATAAGATAAGATCAACTTTAATAATCCCACAACAAGGATATTCACGTGTTACAGCAGCTCAAGAGTAGCCTGGCAAGCCACACCCACATCAGAAAGATGTAAGGTCTGGCTCAGCTCCATTGGCAGTGTGGGCGGGATAAACGGTTGTCTTTCAAGTTCCCTCTGCACGCAATAGGATAGCGCTACAACCAATCAGAGCAACGAAGAAGGTGACGTAGTCAGAGCGACGGCTCTGACTATGTAATTAATCAAAACTCAGAATAAATATTTCTTTTCGAGGAAAGACTTCAGTGCCGTTCTTTGTTCTTTTCTCAAATAAAATGTTAACTTCAAGTCTTGAAGAGTCGCGGCCAAAGCCGAGTCGAAAGACAGCCGTTCGCCAGCAGCAGCAGCCATTGTTTACCTCTAACACGGAACCGTCGCAACTCTGTCGTCATGGTAGCCCGGCTTTCGACTCCGCCCCTCACGCTGTGATTGGTCTGACATACTTTGTGTTTCCAGCACCAAAAAGCCGACGGAGCCGTGCTAGACCTAGCCTGGTCACCAGCCTCTCGTACTACATTTCATTTGTACAGAGAGTCTGGCCACTCACCATTGACAATTGTTAACTAACTGAAGGCGGGTGCTCTGTTGAAGTTTAAAACTATTGGATCTGCCCAGTGCCACTCCGAATCTGCCATAACCAATCGCTAACGTTTGGTCGTGACGTATGTCATGCGACAGAACCGACCGGAAACCACGTGACGTAGCCGCCCAGACCCCAGACCAACAACAACTATATCCGTGATACCTCATTGCAATGAACAGAGTAGAGTGTGAAGATGGATGTCAACGAGAGCTGCAGGTTTTGTACTTTGAATTTAAGAGTAAACGGAACAATTGGAAATGTCAGGCGAATGTACTACAACTCAAACTAGCGCACGACTTCAACGTCATCGTTCTCAGCCACTCCCTCTGTTCGCTGATTGGACAGGTAAAACTTTACCGGGAGAAAACCCGCGAATATGCCGAAAACCCAGACAGAGTACTGAAGGGAAATGAAAATTGAGCGGAAGTACGTCGGAGAGCGGAGCCAGGCTATGCTAGACCTACCTAGCTGCCAAATATATTTGCTGCCGCTAGGGGGTGTCTAGAGTTCTAGGCTAGCTCAAGAGTCAAATGTAGATGAAAAGAGTGATAAAGTGATATATTAAAATAAAAATAAAATGAAGGTTAAAACTATACACTATATACACCTTGAAGGGTTCCATTTTATTTTTTGTTTTTTATTGTTTATTATTTTCACCATATGAGAAACTGCAGGTCAGTAACCTATAGCTTCAGATAACCTCCCTCTGAATTTCCTACCTGGGGTTAATAAAGCACTATCTTTTCCTTTCTTATCTAGGGCTGCAACTAACGATTATTTTCATAGTTGATTAATCTAACGATCATTTTTTTAATCATTTAGAAAGTAGTAGTAGTAAATAGTCTAGAAAATGTCATAAATAATAGCAAATGCCATCACAAGTTGCCAAGAGTCCAAAGTCTTAAATTTCCTTGCTTTATCTGACAAGCAGCCAAGAAAAAACTAAAGTATTAATTTTATAATGATCCATGAACCAAACATTTGAATTTCTGAAGCGTCAAGCAACAAATTATTATTTGTATTTTTTTGTACTGATTTGGTACATTTTATGTCAATCGACTAGTCGATGAATCGACTAAACGTCGCAGCACTAATGTTATCTTATATTAGCGAGTCTCCAAAGTGTGTTCTTGGTGTTATGTGCTGTTGAATGTGCTGTGCTGTGCCAGTCTCTGGAGAGCACTGCAGAGCAGCTGAGGTTACGCTCCCCTGAGTTCCTCCAGGACCACGACATCGAGCTGCTCACAGAAAAGGAGGTACTCTTAAATAACCTTTACGCATAACTTCATATATAATAATAATAATACTACTTTTTAATACATGCACTGCAACTAAAAGTGTTAGACAAGATGAGAGATTGTAAAAACAGATGCTGTTAAAAAAATGTAAACATCTACAATCTGAGAGATTATACATGATACATGCGATAATACATATATACAACGGACTTGATGTTGCAACAGTACTCTCTTATATTAGAAAATAGCCGAACATGATGATTCACAGTGAGTCCTTCATTAGTCGATCCAGAGTTTCTCATTAACGCCTCTCTGTGTCTTTACACTGTGTTTCTGTGGTTATGTACCCCATCACTGTATGTGCTATATGAAGCTAATATATTGCGTATTAACTTCTAGGTGGTGGCGGTGGACGTGAAAATGCGTGCTGTGACGTTTGTTGATGGCTTGAGAATTGAGTACAGGAAGCTCTTCATTGCCACCGGAAGCAAGTAAGTAAGAAAGTGATTCATAGTGGACAGTTCTTCCTAACGCTTTTTCTTTCCTGGGATGGGAATAGGCAGGGACGATACGATATTACAACGTTTTCATGTGCCGATGAGATATGTATTGCGATTCTTTGAATATTGCGATACTGTAAATTTTGCAATTCGCTATCTCAATTTTTGGTGCGCTTTTAGATTTTGTGTGGTTTAACGTTGAATGTTGGCTTCCACAGGTCCACGATTATTTTGTTTAATGAATGTGACAGAACAGAAAATAGTTGATGCTAATGGCCTATTGGTGAATACACTATAGCGCCCTCTGTAGGATGGTACCATTATTTTGCTTCCACTAAGATAACATTGATGTTTATTGCTTACTTTTTTTTAATACATAGTAAACGATTTGTGAGTCAACCTGACAATGCTGAAGGAAGCAAAGAATCCCGATTCTCACATGAATCGATTTTTTCACATTTTTTTTCACATGAATCAATCGAACCTGCATATCAGGTCCTGACCCCGAGTGGGGTTGGGAACCACTGGTTCAGGGTGAGACGGTGAATGAATAAACTGACATTTGGCTTTGCTGTAACTAAGACCCCGGCCGATGAGTTACCAAGGCATGGACGTGGCCAACGTGTTTCACCTCGGGACACCGGAAGATGCCAACAGCATCGCCAGGCTTGCCAGCAACAGGAACGCCGTCGTCGTGGGAACTTCGTTCATCGGTGAGAAAGATTGCAAACCATTTGCCAACTATCCAAGTCTTTCTGATTCCTTTAGCTACTCTGCCCCTTGTGCCTGCTGTTCTTTAGAAACGTGTGCAGCAAAGTTTTGCTGTTTTATTTATTTTTTAGTTATTCCAAATTTGACTGCATGCTTCATTTGTTCACAGTCTCACCTGTAAATCAGTTTGGATAAAAGTGTCAGCTAAACTAAATGTAAACGTGATGAATGACTAAATGTAAATAGTGATATAGTGATAGTGTCATTTATTATTGTTATTATTATATGCATGATGATGCAGTGCATTATAATGCATTCATGTTGTATTGTGAAGGTATGGAGGTGGCTGCAGCTCTCGTAGACAAGGCCCACTCAGTGTCCATCATCGGGATCGAGTCCATCCCCTTTAAGATGGCTCTCGGGGAGAAAGTGGGGAAAGCCATAATGAAGGTAGGGGACTCTTTTTTTCTGAAAAACATCAACAAATAGATAACATTTGTTGATGTTTGTTATCTGTTAATAAAACAACAGATAACAAGTCACAAACAGCACCGCTGTCGTGATGGACAGCATTGTCCATCACGTCATTTCATTAGCATTAACTGATCGTGCGCACACACATCCAACCAGAAGAGTTAATTCAGCGATTCTCTCTCAACTCACTGTTATATAATTGAATGAGGAACAAATGTTGGATTTATAAATGGGATTATCTGCATATCTCCATTTGTAATCCATTCTGTAATCTATCTTGCAGCTGTTTGAGGGGAACAGGGTGAAGTTCTACATGCTGAACGAGGTGTCGGAGATGAAAGGCCATCATGGACAGGTATTTCCAAAGTGAGAGAAAAAGCGAGACACGTCCTTGCTCCCCAAAGACACTCAGTAGACCTTATTCACCTGGCGGCCATGTTGGTTCGTTGGGTGTGGAAACCTTCTAGAATCTTTAGAAGGTTTATAGCCACCAAACAAAGCAATATGGCCGCCAGGTGAATCATATCTATTGGACCTCAGTCGCTCTCGGTGTAAAACTCCCAGGACTCAAACAATGGAGTAAATCAAGAAAGTGTATTTATTGAACACATTAAGGCAGGAATCACACTTGGAAGTGTGTGGCAACTGGTGAACTTTGTAATAAGGATCCTAAGTATCAATGTATCACGGTATCAAAGCTTTGTAATCCTGTAGTATACCCCCCCCCCCCAGATTGACCTAGTTGTTGTTATTGTTGTTGTTGTTGTTGTTACGCAGCTGAAAGAGGTGGTGCTGAAGAGTGGAAAGGTACTACGGGCAGATGTGTGTGTCATCGGAACAGGTGAAATATGAAATGAGTTCCTACCAGTTTACACATGACCAGATTTATTTTTTGCTGTTGTATTTATTTTGTTTGTTTTATTATTTAATAATTTCTTAAGGGACTTGCAGTCAACTCAAGATACAAGCAGATAGAGGTTAGGGCATCTTGCTCAAGGATGCCGCCATTTTGGAAGCATAGGAGCATCGGCAAATGATTTGTCATTATTGTTGTGTTTGAAACTGCAACAGCGTTTCTCATGTGAGACGTAGCAAAAAAAGTTTTCATTAGCCTAGGTAAAATCCCATGATGCATTCTGATGTACAAGCCCTATCGAGGTAAACTGCAGTCATTGGGAATCAAACCCAGCACCTTTTCGGCTGAGAGTCAAACACCCAGGCCACTACACTCTATCCCAGCTGGCAATGATATTCAGAATATCAAAAGTTGTAGTCGCATGTTGTATCAGTGACATGTCAATTTGGATCTCTTTTAGCCCTGTATTACTATGGACGCTATTTCCAACCATAGAATCTCACAGACTGTTTTTTTTTACCAGAAGCAATAAAATACATTTTTGTTATATGTTGTGTCAAATTATTGATTTCTTTAGTGAGCTCTTTAGTAGCGGTGTAATAAGAATCGCTGCATCATGCTGTCAGAGTTTATTTAGTAATAATGACCGACATTATCCCTTACCTAATATTCTATTTTAATATTTGATTCTTCTTAATTATTCCCATCTCCCAGGATCTGTTCCTGCATCAGGCTTCCTGAAACAAAGTGGCATCCACATGGACTCCAAGGGATTCATCACCGTCAACAAGGTCCAGAAAAAACGTGTTGTTTAAAAACTCCACCAACCTCTTCAGCCACATTTCATGTTGTTCAAATTAGTTCTAAATTAGGCTTTTACATTTACATTTAGTCTCTTAGCAGATGTTTTTATCCAAAGTGACTTATAAAGTGAGGCTGAGAACAATCAAAGTATGCAATCAAAATTGGAGTTGCTACAAAATGTGTGTGTGTGTGTGTGTGTTGTTATAGGGTTAGTGTGGAACTCGCTTTTTCGCCTATTCCTAACCTTAACCCCTAACCCTATTTCTCACCTTAGCTCCTAACCCTATTCTAACCTTAACCTCTATTCCTAACCTTAACCCCAACCCTATTCTAACCTTAACCCCTAATCACACTGTGTAGTTACATGCCGTTCCATAACATTATTACATATAAAGTACATGCTGTTACAGTGCGTATTACACATAACTTAATTGTCTAATTACACTGTAACAGGACACTAATGTAAAGCGTAACCTTTTTTTAAATTGTTTTTTTTGTTTTCCGAAACCCCGACTCTCAGACGATGCAAACCAACATGGAGGGAGTGTACGCTGGAGGGGATGTGGTGGCGTTCCCCTTTCCGCAGCGCAACAACAAGAAAGTGAACATTCCTCACTGGCAGATGGCCCACGTCCACGGTGCGAGTGGGGGGGGGGTCAAACACTTGTCACAACACACTGTGTTGATCAGTGGACAGCGGCGTGCATGTGGGTGATGCACATATTGAAAATACAGAAAAATACAGACTTCAGGAAGTCTTTGTCAAGCAAAGGCACTTGAAGTCTGTGTTTTCTACTGTGCGTTTGTATTTGTAACAGGGAGAGGGGCTGCTCTCAATATGCGCACACAATAGAACATTGCAAATACAGACTTAAAAAAAAAGAGTAAACAAGTCATCTGCACTTTTATTTTGAAGTCCGTATTTTATGTTGTGTTTTTGTATTGTGTTTTTCTTTTTCAACAGGGCGAGTGGCAGCGCTCAGTATGATGGGGAAACCTGCCGAGGTCAAAACTGTGCCTTATTTCTGGTCAGCCATGTTTGGGAAAAGCATACGCTATGCAGGTGAGTGAGAGTCTGTTTGTTTAATAAGGAATCTCCACTCGTTCTGATGGAAAGGGAACAAGAAATCCCAGAAATAGTTTTGTGTGGAAACGGTAGTGACTGCACTGCCATCTAGCTGTCCGGTGAATGCTTGGTTATATAGTTAGATATAGCAGAGTTGAAAGCTTTCTTTCCTCTAAGGTTATGGCGAAGGCTTTGATGATGTCATTATACAAGGGGATCTTGAGGAGCTGAAATTCGTGGCATTCTATACCAGGTGGGTACAATTTAAATATATTCTAAATACTATTATATATATATATATATATATATATATATATATATATATATATATATATATATATATATATATATTGACATTGGCACAAAAAGTACACAGATTGATTGATGGATATATAATATAATATATAAAACAAGAGCAGGACATAGATGGGAGGTGGGCAGTCGAATACAAAACATTGTACAGAGAATACATATATTTTGTAAAGATAATAAATATAATGAGAAGATAAAATAATACATAAATACTTGATCCCATCATGTTATAAAAGTTTGATCAAATAGATTTAGTTTTTAATGTGTGTTCTTGTGTGTGAATGTTTACCTACCAAATTGAAAATGCAACACAATTTTAATGTTTTTAATAGTGGTATTAAATATTGGTTAAAAGAGAAACAACATTGTTCTCACACCTAATACCCCTGTAGACACACCTGTATTTTGTGTATGTATTTGTGATATCTGTGGATGTATTTTTGTGGATGTATTTGTAGATCTATTTTCTATTTTAACTTCTTTTTTTTAAACCTTCTGTGGACAGATGTTGTAAATGTTGCGAGTGTTTCACTACAAACACTGAACACAGTGCATCTGGTCCTTGTGCATAAATGTATGTTACAATTCTAATGCTACTGTGATGTCCATATCAAATCAAATAAACTTAACTTAACCATGAATATAGGGGTGAGGAGGTGGTGGCTGTCGCCAGCATGAACTATGATCCTATTGTATCCCGTGTGGCTGAAGTCTTGGGGTCTGGAAAGACGATTAGGAAGCGAGATGTGGAGTAAGTCCATGTTCACGTCTTAACTATGTTGGTGGCCGTGACAATGACTTGTTATGTTCTGTGAAATGTCTCTCGTGAAACTGTGATGGAAGGCATATGGAATGGGATTACATATCCTGAAACATCGCACTGGCTTCACGCATGAAACCATGACGAGATATGGACCTTGTGATTTGAATCACATGGAAAGTATTACATAAGTCAAACAATTGAGGGTTCATTAATTATAAGTATAATAACTATAAACAGAATATCAACTGCTCTTTCACCTGTTTCAGTAAGAGAATGTAATTTCCTACAACTAGTTCTTCATATTGTTTTTCACTTACTTGTGGAATTAATTTAAATGAAGCAGCACGCGTGAAGCAGTACTCTCTCATGGAAAATAGCCGAGTGTGACGGTTCCCCTTTAAGATATCACATAATGTTTATTGCCCTGAAATGTGTGTGTCTGATCCACACGTTGTGTCTCTTGTGGTTCACAGGACGGGAGACATCTCCTGGTTGATTGACAAAGGCTCTCAATGAGGCAGCCTTTGTGCCCCCCCCCCCCCCCCCCCCCCCCCCCCCTCCCCTCGGGGCTCACTATCAACACACAACAACTCTGGACACTGAAACAGTGCGAGACACTGAGCAGCTATCACCCAGGTCTGGGCAGGCCGCGCTGGGGAGGGGGGTACGACAAGGAGCTCCCCGGCCCCCCAGCCCCTCTCTCTGGGATGTGTTTAAGCTATGCTTCTCTGAGGACTCTCTAAGGTCTAAGGGCCATCACCTGAATCCCGGACTGTCCTAAGTGACACTTAGCGGGGGAAAGATTGGGCGAATACTGCTGTGAAATGTGTTTCATGCCAGTCCGTCATAGTTCACTAATTCACTAAAGCATTACTGGTGTGGGAGGTCTCAGATCTTCTCTGTTCTCCTGTATGTATCTGTACACATTGTTTATAAGATGCCAGGGTTGGGCATTGGCTATTTTTTACAAGCAAAATTGTACATAGCTATGATCCTACATGTGGATCGTTTTGACAGAATATCGTTATTGTAAGTATCAACTCACTGCTTATGGTTGGTTGCTGTGGGATACAAATACATTGCAATGCATTACATCTGCGTGGCATTGCTTACACCAATAGAAGAGACATAATTTCAATATAGAGATATTGTTACTCATTAAAAAGACACAAAAAACTTTAAGGGCCTATGTCTTCCAGGACAGCAAAAACACATATTCCCATTTTTCGCATTAGATTACTTAGATGTGCACAGCTGTATTTCTTAAAACACCAGTAGATTTAAAAAAAAAAAAAAAAAAAAAGTATACCTCTTGGTGACCTACGTTGCCTCACTAATATATTGCACAAATAAAAAATCTAAATATACTTTATTTGCTAGTGCTCGCACAATAGAATATTTTCTAAGACTAAAATATGAAGTTCCTATAGAGGTAAGAGGCGACGGTTCCTCCGTTGGGATGCTCTTTGTTACTAACTCAGGGAACTGAGGTTATCGGGCTGAGGTTGTTGGGTCTGTCTAACGGAAATCGCGCCTCCGGTTGATGTTTTGTGTACACTGGTTCTTTCATGCCTGCTGCTGCTGCTGCTTTATAGCCTGGTTAGAAGGCGTAGAGGAGGCTGTGATGTCATGGCTGTGATGTCATGTTCTGAAAAAGGTTCCAGAAAAACTTGAGCTTTGAGATGTTAATTATCACATGTTAAAAATGCATTTTTCTCCCGACTGGAATGGTATTTTTTATAACTACAACTTTGAAATAAAAATCTTCAATAATAACTACCCACAGATTAAGCTTTCAAATGTTTATAAACTGGGAAAACAGTATGATGAATATTACCAGCATCTAAAAAAATGATTCAGCTGCAAGCTGTGATCATTGGGGTCAAAGACGGGGTCCAAGTGGGAAGAATTCAAGGTTAATTGCATAATATAACAAATACTTACGTGACCAATTGCTATCATTTGAGCCTCAACAAATCTCAGTCCATTCTGCCACAATGCGAAATTATTTTAAGTCTTTTGTTTTTCGATATCCGGCAATTTTGATTGACGAGCCTTAGTGTGTTACATGACATAACATTGAATTAGCTTCTCCTACTGGAACCTCTGTGTCTGGTATTGTGAGCTACGGTGGCTGAAAGGAGCAAACCACCCCTTGGCTTTTGTTTTTTGTAAGATTGGAACTCAATATTCATATTTCTGACCAAAATAACACAGGGAAGGAAGTTGTTTTGGTTAATGTGCATGTGCATATAATTGCTGACCTACAACCTATGGACATGCTGTATTCGCGTTGATGGTTCTATGATGTGCTCAGGCTGTCATAACATCATGTAACAAATGCATGATTAACCTTTGTGTGTTTGCTCTGTTGGATTTCTTTGTGCAGTATGGCCAAAGGGTTCAGCGTAATAATATAATAACTTGCATCATAAAAGCCCTTATTTGAAAAATGGCTGAAAACATAGTGAGGTTGCAGTGAGTTTTGCCCACAAGGGGGGGGACACCATAGATTTATAAGGTGGATAGCCGTCAGGGAGATGACTAGGTGGGAAGCTATCTCACTAGTATTGTTGTACTGCCCACAATGCGCTTCTCATGCTTGTCTGCTTTGAGGGCGGGAAACAACTATAATTCCAGAAGACAACAGAGAGATCCTGCATCTTGGGTGCGAATATTAACAAATTACTTCAATACAGAAAATGAGAGACCTAAAAATGTTGAGGCATTGAGTAAAAACAGTTTTTGAATGATGTTCCGTCACTTATATTTTATTTCATAAGAAATGTTTCACAACCACAAGGTACACAATATAGTTTCCCACAAAAGTGTGACAAATTCCTCTTCATACCAACAGCTTCACAGCTATATCAAGGCAGTATAAGATCAACACACCACATACGATCAGTGTCCATATTGTACTGTCGTCCCAGGAAACAACAAACCAACCCTAAACTGGAGTCTGTACTCGTAAAACCATACAAAACGGCAGTAGATAAAATGCATCAGTGCTTTGCAGAGTTTCACAGCTGAATATGTTCATGTCTATTTATGTCATGAGAACATAGACATGAACACCTACTGACTGGTATCACATCATTGAGATTTTTGCCCTTAACATTTTATTGCTCATGTCTTTACCAAGTTTACCACCTTGACGACAAGAGAAAAAGTTAAACCCATTGTGACCGAGACTCCATGACAGTGACATACATAGAGATCGATCGAAAAGAGAAAATACATTTAAGATCTATTATTCGGATGAGAGTTTTTACAGGACGTACGATCCTCAGACGTCAAATAAACCAAGACATGAACCAAGACCATGACAAGATCTCTACAGCAGGGAATATCTACGCCATTTAGCTATTATCGTCACTATATCTACATCTGCTTTACTGTCACAAGAACATCTGAAAGGATTTCCTGTTGCACATCAATATTATGGAAAACTCTGAAAAGCTACAAAAAAGGGGTAGAAAAAACTGCATGTTTTAGTGTTGGTGTTACTGACACGACTGCCCATCTAAAGAATAATGCCTTCTGAACTGTTGTTCAGATGACATTTGCTGGCAGGAAGTCAACACAAGTCAAAGAAAAAAGTTACAAAAGTGCAGACTTGTAAACAGCACTTTCCAGAACAAATGTTTCACAAACACTGAAAAATACATTCACATTATTAAAAAAATGCCTTTTCTGGATTGATTTCAGACACAGACGTCAAAAAAGAAAAAAAAGGCACTTTGAATTTGACAATACTATATTGCTTATGAAACGGATCACAAGAGCCCACACAGTTCCCAAACAACAGAACAGTTGTGTTTCTCTCAGAAAAACGTGCAGGTCGCTGTTATTGTTGCATATGTTTTTGAATATATTGAGATGAAGATATCTATATTGAATGAATAGTAAAATATAAATCTATATGCTGTTCCAAAACATTATCGTTGACATTCATCAGGTATTAAAAGTCACATTCGGCTGCACATTGTTGGAGGTATGATTCATACAATTTCACCTGTGAAATAATAAAAGGATTTTATGAGATTTACAATTACAATTTTTACAATAATATGGTTAATAAAAAATAACAAAAAATTGATATAAATTGATATGGCATAGATTGATAAAACTACATTTCTCACCTTTTTGAGTCTGACGACGTCCTGAATGTAATTATTGTAATCAGCTAGATTTCTCTTCTCCTTCTTGGTCAGAGTCTTACTGCCTTGGCTGGGAGACACAGCAACACAATAAACATTAATTGAATGGTTTGTGTTTCTTTTACAGGGGAGAACCAGAATCAAAGTCAATGTGTTAATGCGTGTCAAAGCTGCACTATGAAGCCTTTTCAAGTATGCAGGTATCACTTTTGTTCAAATGTATTGTTATCACTACACTATCTTGAAGAACAAAGTGGTGTAGAGTGGGATGTATTGTAGTGTCTTTGTTTATATATTTATTTATATAATGCTTACCGTGCAAAATATTTGGACAGAAACATTAGGACGTAGCAGAAAGCACCGAACATTATCACCACAACTACTTGACCATCTTCTGGTATCCAGTCCCATAGATACACCACAAAGCCCTGGTGAGTTAAACACAACAAGAGAATCTCAATATATCTATTTGTATATCACTAACAATAGTTCAAATAATGTTCTATAATAAATGACTTGTCTTTATCAAAAGTGCTATACATATTTACCATTTACAATGATTTACTATTTAGTAATTTAGCAGACCCTTTTGTCCCTGATAGGATGAAAGCAATGTGTGTGGAAGCAGATGCAAGTTGGGGTCGCAAGAATTTTCTGAGCTAAAAAGGGGGTTGTCACAGGTCCAAAAGAGCTGGGAGACATACGTTAAGCATTACGTTATTTAAATTTATACCACAGCATTCTTAAATACTTTATCCTGATTGGTCAATACCGTTCTAAGCGTGTTCATTATTTTTCAATAACGGGACACCTCTGCCTTTTAAGAGTTGAATCAATGCATTACAAATCCAACATTAACAATAACGGTCAAATACAACTATCACCCGGGATGTTTACTTAACGCAAAAACAATATGCTCAAAGCGCCACGGAAGAATATTTTCATTTCAATTGATAAAGTAGATAAAAAAAACAATAACTTTATTGATAAAGTAACTTATATCAAATTTGTAACTGTGGTATAAAACGGGGTGTCCCCTTGTTGGAAAAAATGTCCTTCGGCGGTGTACTTAATGTACTTTGGCTTCGCCTCGGTCGCATCACCACCCCCGGTCGTATATTATTTTCCAATAACAGGACACCCTGTAGTGGTTTATTCCTTATTATTACATGGCTTTGTTTAATACTTGATTCTGATTGGTCAATTACGGCACAAACCGTTGCTATGGACACAGTTCTCCAACCAAAGAACCTAATGGACCTTTTTTTAGCGGGAGCAATACGATATTTTTTTGGTTGTTATATATAGTTTGGGTCAAACTATTGACTTATTTAGTACGTAGCCATGTAATAAGCAGGTCCTGCATCACTCTGTCTGGGTTTATTTCGCAATAATGGCTCGCTGTAAATTCTCCCTTACATAACGGAACTTATTCCTTACTCAACTGCAGACTTCTGACAGTGCTGCTGACAGGACTGGATTAGAGAGGGTCAGGGGGAGGGGGGGTGCTTACTGTGGAGATGGAGAGTACAATGGCCCCTCCCTCCCCCACCAGGCCGTCCAGCTCCTCTTTGGAGAAGGTATTAACGATGAAGCTGAGGATGAAGAGCATGGGGAGGAGTACGGCCAGCATCCCACACAGGAACGAGTGCACACGCACACTTCTGTTGTGGCTCACGTCCGCCCTGAACGTAAGCACAGGCCGAGAAGGTTAAAAAAGATGAGATAAGTACTTTATTAATAATATGGCTAATATCGACCAAAACAAATCGGGAGTATTAGGGATTTCTATCTTCTAGGGGTGAATTGCTTGATTCTTTGAAATGAATTCCAAACAATGTCTCACACACAGTGTGCTATATGTTCAGATTGACAGGGGAAGGAATATAGGGCTTGTACATCAGAATGCATCATAGGACTTTTTGCTGGCGATACTCCACCATATTGAGAGGACTCAAGAGAGTTGTAGTACTGCAAAATCCTAAATCAAGGTAAATATAAAGTAACCTAGGCTAATGAAAACATTGTTTTGCCACATCTCTGTGACATCAAACCTGTGGCAGGTTCAAACACAACAATGTCTCCCCATAATGATAAATCATTTCATGATTAATTACTAAACAATGACCAAAACCATTACTACTAACATAATAACGAACATTCCAATTATCCCAAAATGGCGGCGGCCATTGCGATAAGCCATGTACCTGTCCTGGGCTAGTCGGTTGTTGATCGTGGAGGAGATGAGGTCGCAGTCCTTCTCCAGCTGATCCAGGGTCCTCTGGACCGCCTGGTTGATGGTCTTCTCAATGGTCTGACACATCCCCTCTATCTGGTTCACACAGCGGCTCGGCTGGATGAGACAGAACGCCCTCACGTTAGAGTTGACACCACCACACTAGAATCACCAAAAACCAATTAACAAACCAGGAAAAACTGCCATCTGAAGTCTAGGAAGTGCTTAGGCTGGACACCTTTAATGGACCTTGTATCTGTGAACTCAGTGGCGGAGCTAGACTTTTTTACTTGGGGGGGGGGCCAGGGGGGGGGCCAAAGCTATTTCAGGGGGGCCAGTATATAACAATGACTTTTCAATGCTGCGCGATTGTTGACGGTGGGGGGGGGGGGGGGGGGGGGGGGGGTGCTGCGTGAGTGTTGACGGGGGGGGGGGGGGGGGGGGTGTGTGCTGCGCGATTGTTGATGGGGGGGGGGGGGGGGGGGGGGTGCTGCGCGATTGTTGACGGGGGGGGGGGGGGTCAGAGTGTGCGGTCAGAGTGCGGTGCCGCGACAGGGGGGCCAATGAGATTTTGGGGGGGGAAAAAAAAAAAAAAAAAGCCCCCCCCCCCTGGCTCCGCCCCTGTGTGAACTGTATATGTTTTAATTGATGTACTGCTTTATTTTATCATTGTAAAACCATAAACCCATGTCTGTTCCCAGGGCACCATTGAAAATGACACGTTACATTGGCGTTACGGGTGCTGCCATTGCTTGAGGGGATTGAATGGCTAAAACTACTAAAATTATTATTAAATCCTTAATAACTCTTTAATGACATAAAACTGTCAAACGGGACCTCTCAAAATAAATAATATGGAGATGAATTAGCCACTGAGATCCTAAACAAACAAAGAAAAAATGTATGCTTTGTATTACTACAATTTTTCCCATTGACTTAGAATGGTGGTGGGTCTTTTTGCCACCAACCACCACGAGCCACCTATAGGCCGTTAGAGGAACTACATGTTAGTCTCAAGCCTACCATGAACCACCGATAGGCCATTAGAGGAACGACATGTTAGTCTCTGCAGTGAGCCACCTACAGGCCATTAGAGGAAGTACATGTTAGTCGCTTCCAAGGCTTCACAAACAGGCGTCATGGCTGCCTCTTGGTTTAAATGGGCTCCCATGGAAAAATAAATAAATAAATTGTATTTAAAAAAACGTTAAACTGTTAAGCATTTTGCGTAGCTTGCTAAGAAGGAAATACCGAAGGCATGTCCATGATATGCCCCAGGGGCCGGGGTCAATCAATCAATGCATTGATTGATTGACAGACGCGTGCGCCTGGCAAGATGTGAATTTGTGCTCGCTCAGCGAAAATAAGTTTGTTGCGGGAGGGAGGGAGGGAGGGAGGGATTACTCAGCACTGAGACCGCCATAGTCAACTAGGTCTGATCCAGAAAGTATATTGCTCCCCACGTCTCTATAAAACAAATATAATTCACCAGTTGTCTGCAGCCATCATATGAACGGCATAACCAGGTTAACCAGTTGGCTGCTTGACAACATTAAAGAGATATAGCAGCAGCATTCTGAACAATCTGGAGTTGCCTAAGAGCTTCTTTCGAAAGACCTGCAAGGAGACCATTACAATAATCTAGTCGACTAGTAATAAAGGCATGTACAAGTTTTTCTAGGTCTTTTGGGGACATGAGTCCTCTTAGTCTTGCTATGTTTTTAAGGTGATAGTAGGCCGATTTTGTTACTGATTTGATATGGCTGTTGAAATGTAGATCCGAATCCATGATAACACCGAGATTACTGGCTTGGTTTTTGGTTTGCAAAGACAGGGACTGATTGGAGAGAGCTGTTAACTATTTGCAGTACGTCTATTTTTAGGCAGTAAAAAACATTCTTAAAGAAGCTGGTAGGTAAGGCATCGAGGCAGCAGGTGGATGGCTTAAGTTGTGTCACCGTTTCCTCAAGAGTTTTTGAGTCTATGACATTAAAGCGTGTCAACATTGCCACGTTACTTTTGTCTAAACAAGGCAGTGATCCAACATTTTAGTTTAAAGTGGAAATATTGATGTTGTGTTTAATGCCTTCAATTTTGTCAGCAAAAAAGGATGCAAACCCGTTGCATTTCTGGGTGGAAAGGAGTTCCGGGGTTATGTGTTGGAGGATTGGTCAGTCTATCAACGGTTACAAATAGGGTTTGTGCATTATTAGTGTTGCTATTAATGATATCGGAGAAAATGGTTTCTCTAGCACTTTTTAAGTCCAAGTGGTAAGCATGGAGGCTCTCTTTATAGATGTCATGGTGAACATGAAGTTTTGTTTTTCGCCAGATGCATTCAGCTTTCTGGCATTCTCTTTTCTGGGCTGTTACAGAAGCGACATTTCTCCAGGGTGCAATGACATCTATAACATTCACAATTTTGGAATTAAAGTTATCTACAAGATCATCAGAAGAACATGGGGAGGGATATATCAAAGAAAACACAAAAGTGGTCAGGCAGGGAAGGGTCAATCACAGAAATATCAGAAACACTTGAGACCCTTTGTGATAATCAAGTCGAGGGTGTGCCCCTTACAATGAGTAGCCCCTTTCACGTGTTGAGCCAGGTCAAATGTGTCCAGAATAGCAAAGAGTTCTTTCGCACCCTTATCATTCAAATCGTCAGTTTGAAAATTAAAGTCACCTGTTATAACTTGAAGGTATGGTTATATGTTAGATCTATCAGATGACCAATGAATTGGGTCACACTAACCTCGGGGCCTTTCTGCTGAAGTAAGACAGAAGCATGAGATAAGCAGAAGCGTGTAATCATAGGAGCGAAACTCCACATGATCAGAATGAGTACATTGTTGGTGACGTGCAGAATACATGGTGATAATCATATGATAAAGAACAGGCAGGCTTGTCTTTGAACATGTAAGAACAATGGGAGTCAGATAAGACGAGGATGGCATGGGGAAACGTAGACAGCCAGCCTTTTTGTGATGACGCATTGTTTGTGTATAACAGCCTGAGATAGAGATATGTGTGCTCAGACTTCGCGAACTGACACATACTTTGTTGTTCGGTCAGGGAAATGTAGTCGAACCCAGATATATCTGTAAAACGCTGCACATTATACTGGTGTTAACAATAAAACTGATTATTTCTTAAAGATAAACCACTTCTTCTATCGCTTCATTAACGAACACGCGTGAGTAGGGGTTTCATTTTTTCCATCATCACCGCTTTGAAACCGCCTCTCACAACAATTGGTGACCCCGAGTCGATGAAGACGAAGAAGTGACCCAGTGGGCGAGAGGACCGAGTGACAGCAGAACTACGTGGATCCACATAAAAAAGGTAAGCAGAAGCCTGTTATAACAAAATTCTGCGATTGGGCATTACCAAAACTGTTTTGAAGTCACTTGTGATACCCGTCCTAGACATAGTTTAAACCAGTATAGTGTGCAACATAGGGGACCTGCCGTGTAACGAACGCAGAGACCGCCCAAGGGTTGGAATCCTGTTGGGGAGGAAGAGCCCCACAAAGAGCCAGGGACGCTCCTTTTTAGGACGTAGCCAAACAGGGGGCCTGCCCGTGAAAACGTACGCGCAGAGACCGCCCGAGGGTTGGAAACCCTAGTGGGGAGGAAGAGACCCACAAAGAGCCAGCGGTTTAAATTCCACCCCGTCCTCGCCATAAGTATATCAATTGGCGGAGGAGAAAAGAGGGTATACGACCCCAAGGTAGCTGGTTCCTTTCAAGACCAGAAGAGGGAACTCTGAGAGGGTAGCCAGAGTAGCCCAAGGGTATCATTTCCCGGAGACCGTTGGAGACGGCCCGAAAATCATGATTTAGGAATATTGTATTGTGTGGGTGGTTCCAGGGGTTAGACTTTTCGTGAGATTCTCATAAGTCTCGTCTAACGCCTGTTCTGTGGGGTATATACAAAAAAAACAAACAATTTGAAAATATTTTTCTGTGGGGAAAAACGGGTGGTTGGATAAAAGGTGTGTCTAAAAGTCCCGCATGAAGCACGGTGAGACCGGACTGAAATCATTTTCAGCCTAGAAGCTTGTCTCACTGGGCAATATTTCGTGCAGAGCAGACCGTGAGTCATTCACACCGACCCTGTATGTGTATAAAAATTGTTTTGTTGATTTAGTGTAGGGCTGCACGATATTGGGAAAATATGCGATATGCGATAACATTGTTGAGTACTGCGATGACGATATAACTTGCGATATTTCAATATTTAATGTTTTTCTTCATTCTACTTGCTGCTAGACTATTAAAAAAAGAAATGCATCGTATGCATGCAATGCAACATAACTTTTATTGGGAAAATTGCCCACTTGAAACATTTTCTTATATGGTCAACAAAATTAAGATGAAAAAATAAAAACAATAAAACTGCTTAAAGCATTCATAATAAATTTAAATAATAAACATTTTTTTCTGACCACTAATTTGTTGAGCTAAGAAGGTGTTGCAGAATGGGTTCTGAGGCATACATGATGCCATGAAAAACAACATCAAATAACAATAATAAAAACAGAAATACACCATTATGGTGAGTTATTGGCCAAAAAGGCTAGCACAAGGAAACATGTGCAACAATGTAGTTAAACTAAAATACACCTGGGGGGTATTGCACAAAACTAGGATACATAAATCCAGGATAATTGAGTAAGCGCGGCTTGGACTATTCTGCTTGGCGGTATCCTGGCTTATTCGGTTGCACGATTGCCAAGCCAGGATAAATAGGCGTGGCTAAATCACGTCAGGTGAAGCTAGTTGGGATAAGCGGCTTGAATAGACCTCGCGATCGCTCACAGAATCACCGATCGGAACGTTTCATACGTCACGGCCGCTGGATACCCGACCCAAGCCCGACGGGACCCGACCCCTCGGGTCCCGTCGGGCTTGGGTCGGGTATCCAGCGGCCGACGGTACCCGACGGGCCGGGTCGGGTTCGGACTCGGTGACGTCTGCGCGATTTGAAATGTGCAATTTAAAACAGCTTATTATGCATGGTAGCCAATGGGCTGTTTCACATGTTGCAAAGGTTCGGCTGTGTGATTAAAATACATTTTATAAATATGACATAAGCGTTGCGCTCATCTGTTTGTTGACATTTCCAAATGCGCTGCAGTTGCGTAATAAAGGCGGACTTTCATAAACACAAACGTAAATGTGTCATAGTATGAAACAATATAAACTTTAACTGTGTTGGCCTGAGTAATAACACTTATTATTGGCCAAAAAGGCTAAAAACAATTTAGTTAAACTAAAATACACCTGGTCAAACAAACACGACAACGCTCCCTCAACAACTTAAACACCATCATGTGCTTAAACCGGTGGGGGGCGGGCTTATCGGGCAGCATGACAGCATCGGATTGGTCAAATATAATGTCATTGTGTGTGAATGCGCGAAAAATGTAGGCTTAATTTAATCGCAAATTAAGAAATCTTTGCGGTATGTCCATCGCAAGCGTTGATTTCGCGATGACGATAGATTTGCGATATATCGTGCAGCCCTAATTTAGTGTGTACTGGTTAAAGACAGTGGGTAAAAATGGACGGGGACACCATAGGAGAGCAATGGGAACAAATCAGGATCCAATTGAGTAGTGGGTGTACACCGAATACACAGGGAAAGATAATGGAGGGTTACGAGGTAACCTGGATGTGGCTCCAGGAGAAGGGACAGATACCAGGAGACGAGGAACAGGACAGATTGTCACCCTATCTGGCGAAGGCCGAGAGGGCTGTGTTAAAAGAGTAGAAAGGCATAAGGCAGAAGAGGGAGAGCAAAATTGGGGAACAAAGAAGAAGTGGAGAGCAGCACTAGAAGAGAAAGAGGAGAGCGTCAGTGCGTACAGTAGCATTAGCATGTGTAGCATTAGAAGCTAAAAAAGACAAAAACAACAACGACTGCCCGAAACCCCCCACATGCTTGCAGCCCACCAATACATGAAGATCATTCCACATCATTCGACATACATCCATGCCCGGACGGAGTTTTTTAAGTTCATATTTGTTGATTAATATTGTGTAATGTTTGTTTTGCTTTATTACTGCGTGAATTTTAATGTGATATGCATGAATGGGAGGGTTCAAAACTTAGAAAGTATTTCACATTTGGTAATCTTTTTATCCTAACATCTCTACAGGTTGAAAGCCCTGTCAAAAGTTCAGGTTGAGAGTCCTGACGACCTACAGGTTGAGAGCCCTGACAAACTTAACAGGTTGAAAGCCCTGATTAAGAAATGGTTTTTCTGATAACCAAATGTGATGCTGTAGGTTCATCTAGCGGTCCGGCATATAGTCGAATTTGAATAAACACGAGGGGATACAAGGTACTAAATTGGTAGTTTTTTGGGACTTTGGAGGTCCCAAAAACGGGGGGAAGAATGAGAGACATGTATAAAAGTACCCTGTGACCCTTAAAAAATGTAATGATAAAACGTAACTACAGTCTTGCCAGGATGCTATATGAATCTAATAAGTGTGGGGAAGGTTCCGAATTTAACATTTTTCTGAATTTAACATTTTTTTGAATTTAACATTTTCTGCCGCTGAATAAAAAGGGATGATGCATAACCCATGGAGTTATGCCCCGCAAGAGGCAACTGAGGGACAGAGCTTAGCATATATCTTCTTATCCCAACACCCGCAAGAGGCATTATGGTCCCATTATTACGGTAATTTTTGTGGTCTCATGTTTTGATGAGACCAATAGAGGGATTGAAGGTATGGTTATATGTTAGATCTATCAGATGACCAATGAATTGGGTCACACTAACCTCGGGGCCTTTCTGCTGAAGTAAGACAGAAGCATGAGATAAGCAGAAGCGTGTAATCATAGGAGCGAAACTCCACATGATCAGAATGAGTACATTGTTGGTGACGTGCAGAATCTTTGGGTTACTTAACGTAACCCTGGTTCTTTGATAACAGAGTGAGGTGTTTCACTATGGGAATCGCTTAGGCGTGACCTACTACCGGAAGCTCCAATTGCACCACGTCTGTCCTTGACAGACAGGTCGGACTGTGTCCCCGGGTCCCGCCCCCTGTACCTACACAGCCGACCCGCCCAGTTCTACCGTGCGACACCTATAGGTCGACTCGACCACCTTAGGCACAAAACCCGGATTGGGCCTCAGGCAGACCTTAGAGATCCCCGGAGCAAACTGCAAGCAGGAAGGACGGATAGACAACGCCTGTAAATCACTCACACGCTTAGCTGTGGTTAAAGCTAAGAGCAACACCACTTTTAGTGACACAAATTTCATCCCCACTGCCTCCAACGGCTCAAATGGGTGATGAGATAGGGCCTCTAGTACCACCGATAAATCCCACAAAGGAACCAGGGGCCTGGAAACTGGGAGCTTGCGACGCGCTCCTTTCATGAAGCGACAGACTAAGGGATGTTGCCCTGCCGGCCTATCCCCAAAGCCAACATGACAAGCTGAGATGGCTGCCAGGTACACTTTGATCGTGGAAAAGGCCTTACCCTTTTCCAACAATCCCTGTAGGAAACACAATAGGTCTACTACGGAACACTGATAAGGAACGACATGCCTCGAGTCGCACCAGTCCTCAAAAACCCGCCACTTGCCACCGTAGAGCCGGCGAGTGGAAAGGGCCCTTGCATTCTGAATAGTGTCAACGACCTGTGCAGGCAAACCCGCCGCAGTCAAGTTCCACCTCTCACGGGCCAAGCCCAGAGCGCTATGCGGTCTGGGTGTGGATGGTAAATCTCCCCGCCCGCTTGGGAGAGATCTCTGCGCAGGGGAAGGGGCCACGGGTCGCCCGCCAGGAGTTGTATGATTTCCGCCACCCAATGTTTGGATGGCCATCTCGGCGCTATCAGGATTAGCGACAGACCCTGTTCCCTCACCCTGGCTAGGGTGGGGGAGATCAGGCTGAGAGGTGGGAAGGCATATAGCAGCACGTTCGGCCACGGATGGGCCAGCGCATCCACCCCTAGGGGCACCTTTACGTCTGACAGGGAGAAAAACAACGGGCACCGAGCGTTTTCCTGCGAGGCGAAGAGATCGACGGCTGCCAAGCCGTATCTCCGCCATATTTGTTCCACAACCTGAGGATGAAGAGTCCACTCCCCGTACAGGGGGTTCCCCCTGGACAGAAGATCCGCACCTCTGTTCAGGACACCAGGTATATGTGTCGCCCGAAGGGACAGGAGCCTGGTGCTGCTCCACAAGATAATTTCTCGAGCTAACCCGTGTAGTTTCAGTGAGCGAGTGCCGCCCTGCCGGTTGATGTACGCCACTACAGTGGAATTGTCTGTCTTTACCAAGACATGGCGGCCCTGAATAAAGTGTAGGAAGTGTTTCAGAGCAAGGAACACTGCCCAAAGTTCCAGGAGGTTTATGTGAGCCTGAGCCAGATTGTGATTCCAGGATCCGTTCACAGATCTGCCCATCATCGTCGCACCCCACCCTGACAAGGACGCGTCCGTTGTCATGGTTACCCTGGACGACACCACTCCCAGCGGGACACCCGCTGTCAGAACCGTGCGCACCGACCACGGGCGGAGAGCAGTAACACACGCTGGTGTTATTCTCACCTTGCGATTCAGGTGGCGACGGGAGCACAGACGCAGTGCTGCGACCCAGCGTTGAAATTCCCTCATCATCAGGAGTCCCAAATGTACTACCGATATCACCGAAGCCATAAGGCCAAGTAGGCGTAGGCACATTCGGAACGATACGTCCCCTCCCCTTCTGAAGAGGGTGAGACACTGTAAGAGAGACGTTAGTCTCCTCTCTGATAGTGTGACGCGATAAGAGAGAGAGTTTATGTGGAGACCCAAATATTCCGCACATTGTGCGGGGTCCACATGGCTCTTTTCCCAATTTATGCTGAATCCCAGAGTCCTCAGATGATTTACCACCGTAGTAGAGTCTCTGAGAGCCTGTTCGCGTGAATCGGAGCATATCAGATAATCGTCCAGATAAGAGAATATTCTGATGCCGCCGTTCCTCAGCGGTGACAGCGCCGCCTCCACACACCTGCTGAACACTCTCGGGGCCAACGATAGCCCGAACGGGACTACTTGGTATTCGTAAACCCTGTCCTGAAAAGCGAACCGGAGAAACTTTCGGTGCGCGGGATAGATGGCAACGTGAAAATACGCGTCTGCGAGATCGATCGTTACAAACCAATCCCCTGGACGGATTGAACGACAGAGCACTTTGTGTGTTAACATCCTGAACGTGTATTTGCGTAGGTGTTTGTTTAACACACGGAGATCTAATATGGGGCGAAGGGACGAGCTCCCTCTCTTTGGAATGAGAAAATAACGGGAGTAAAAACCTTGTTTGGCTTGCTCGTTCGGGACAGCCCTGATCGCTTGTTTCCGCAGCAGGGACGATATTTCGTCCTCCAGGATTCGCGCCGAATCCCCACTGGCCATAGAAACTAACACGCCGTTGAATCTGGGTGGTTTCATAGCAAATTGCAGTCTGTAACCCTGGAAAACAGTAGACAGGATCCACGGGTGAACTGCGCATGCGCGCCACTGTTCCACTCGCGCAGCGAGCGGGCCCATGTGGTCGCGCTTCAATGACATCACCCTCGGGACGCGAGGGGAGATGTCTGCCCTCACAGGAGGAGCGTGAGCTCCCCCTATGGGAAAACAGGGCACAAGATTTCGTTTTATTTTGTTTTGTTTTGTGCATTTCACCCTTGGCTCTGGGCCTGGCTGTGAAAATGCATGGTTTAATGTTTTCTCTTTTAAAAGGAGTGAACATGCTTGGTGACACTGGGAAAATGCTTGGTGGCACTGTGTCAACCGTTGCCCCTGTCTCAGTTCGCCCTGAACGTGAGGCGAGAGAGACTGAGAAAGGGCCCCTGGAGAACTTGAACTTATCCAGGTCCCTGAACCCTGAAACGTGGGGCTTTGCTCCACCCCCCCAAGCTTTCTTTTCTTCCTGGGAGGGGAGGAGAGAGAAGCTGGGAGTGCTAGGTTGCACGCTTCTTCTTCCCATCCCCGGGGTGGGGAGAGCGGTTCCTGGCTGCCGCAGCAGCGAAGGAGAGCTTGCCCCATGGCCTTGGGTTCTCAGACCTAGGCTGTTGGTTTGCCTGTGGGCCAGCTGTGTGGGCTGGTCTGTAGGCTCTCTGAGGCCTGCTTTCCCCTTGTTTACCTCTTGCTGCCACCGCGGCGGCCGCAAAGCCTGACCTCGCTGGTTGGGGTGGGCGGGGAGCCTGCTTACGGGGAAGGCAGAGATCGAAGGCCTCACCTTCCTGTTTCCTGAGGGTGCTGGTCTCCCTCATTTTCTCCAGCGCTGGACCAAACAGACCCTTGGTTGGGTCATACATAGCGTCCATGACCTCAGCCTTCTGTGCGTCGCTCAGTCCAGAGAGACTGAGCGACAACGCTCTCTCACCTGAGACCGCGAGCCCCATGACTCGGCCACAGCCCTGAACTGCGCCCCGTGAGGAGCGCAGGACCAGGTCGTTAACAATGCATATCTCATCCCATAGGGCAGGGTTTGGTGACCCAGAGTCTAGCTGGCGACCCATTTCTTCCAGGATTTCAGCCTGATATGCAGACAGCAGTGTCATGGCATTTAGTGAGCATACCGACTGAGCTGCATATTTATACATCCTCTGGTAAGTGGACGCGGTGAGGCGGTCCGTCTTACCAGGTAGGGAGATGCCTGAAGACGTGGAGAGAGAGTGACGGTTTGGGTGGAGGTGGTAAGCCACTGAAGGCTCCACAGCTGGGGGTTCGGCCAGCCCCAGCTCTCCCATCCCGTGTGTCTCCAGCTTTGAGCAGCCCTTGGTCGGCAGCTTGCTCTTAAACGGGCTGGACCAGTAGCGGCTCATTTCTTTCATGCAGATGGGAACTGCTGGTAGGAGCTGCTTAGAAGGCGGTTGGGCTGGTGGGAGCCTCTTGCCGTCGTATAGGTCCCTCTCTGCCCCTTCAGCATCCGGGGCTGCAGGCCATTGAATGCCCAGTTTTGCAGCGGCCAGTTTGCACACCTCGTACAGGTTACTGTCCGCAGGTTGCGCAGTGTCAGAGGCGCTAGGGAGTCTAGACAGTTGGACCGGGAAAGTGGAGTCGTCCTCCTCTTCCTCCATTCCGTCCATGTCGAGGAGGTCGAAGTTGGCGTCGCCGTCGCCCTCCGCGTCCTCAGTGCCCGGTTCCGCCTCGAGGATAGCATCATCGAATAGCGGGGGCACGAGCGGGGATACCGCCTCCATCATGTCCGCCCAGCTCGTTGCGGCTTGGGACTGATGGACGCTCGTTGAGGCTTTAGCGGTGGCACCCCCCAGGCATGGATCCTGGTTGGTAGCCACCGTCACCCTTAGCCTCCTCTCCAGAATTTTCTCTGGCATCGACGCACAGTGAACGCACGAGTGCGGGTCCGCTAGCGAACACTGAGCGTGTTTAATGCCCATGCACGCTATGCACATGGGGTGGGGGTCCCTGCCTGATATGGAGGCTCCACATGACGCGGGGCACAGGCGGGATACAGCCTCCTTAGCCTTCGGCTCCGACCCTTTGGTGGGGGTGGTGGACGAAGGCATAGCGCAGAGTTCGCTCGCCATGACGCGGTCGCTATACTCTGGGTGTTACGGCCGGTCAACACACTAATGTTAACCGTGCCGCGGTACGCTCGCCTTGACGCGTTAGCGATAAACTACCCCGTAACCAGCGACACCTGCAAATAAATGCAGGGTAACCGGATAAAGCAGTTCGCCTTTACGCGGACACTGCCCGGAGCGGTTTAATAATATATTACTTCTTACGAAGTCAACACTCAGCCTATCCAGGTTAAGAACCTACCACTGCGTTCGACAACGGAATCCTTAACGGCACGTCTATGAACAGTTGAGCAGTTAAGGCTAGCCTAGATGAGCTGAGGGAGCTAGAGTAGCTTTCTCACGGGAAGAAAGCGAGAATGATTTGAGGAGGGCGGGTCGGCTGTGTAGGTACAGGGACCCGGGGACACAGTCCGACCTGTCTGTCAAGGACAGACGTGGTGCAATTGGAGCTTCCGGTAGTAGGTCACGCCTAAGCGATTCCCATAGTGAAACACCGAACGAAGTTTGAAAAAGAAACATGGTGATAATCATATGATAGTAAAGAACAGGCAGGCTTGTCTTTGAACATGTAAAGAACAATGGGAGTCAGATAAGACGAGGATGGCATGGGGAAACGTAGACAGCCAGCCTTTTTGTGATGACGCATTGTTTGTGTATATAACAGCCTGAGATAGAGATATGTGTGCTCAGACTTCGCGAACTGACACACACATACTTTGTTGTTCGGTCAGGGAAATGTAGTCGGACCCAGATATATCTGTAAAACTCTGCACATTATACTGGTGTTAACAATAAAACTGATTATTTCTTAAAGATAAACCACTTCTTCTATCGCTTCATTAACGAACACGCGTGAGTAGGGGTTTCATTTTTTTCCATCATCATCACTTTGAAACCGCCTCTCACAACAAACTACACAGTCAGAGTCAGTGAGATGCTGGACAATAATTCTCCAAAGTCATCGAAAAAGTTTGCTGAATATTTTGGTGGCCTGTAGATAATTAATAGGAGAACTCTGAGGGAACATTTCAAAACAGCACAAAGGTATTTGAAGGATGGGAAATCACTATCTGACATCTGTTTACCCTGAAATACATTTTTACATATAACAGCAACCCCTCCACCTCTTTTTCCAGATCTACATACATCTAAGAAGTTAAAGTTGGGAGGAGCTGTCTCAATCAGAATAGTTGCACTGTTTTTTTGTTCCAACCATGTTTCAGTTAAAAACATAAAAGTGGTAATAAGATCATTAACTAAAAATTATTTGGTAGCCAAAGATCTAACATTAAGAAGACCCATCTTGATGGTGCTATTGACAATGATAGGCTCCAAGGCCGATTTTGGTTAGCATGGAATAGTTATTAAGTCTGGCAAGTTAGCAGTGTGTCTAAATTTCACTTTGTTTACTCTCTTACTAGTCACAACAGGAATGGAGAATGTGCCGGGCATTGATATAAGCAGCCTGGGGTTCAGCTGAGATTTCCCTCATGACATGTCTAAGGCTGAACCCCTTATCTTTTCAGTAGTACTCAGGGTACTCTCTGTACTCTCACTCTGTACTGTAGCTGACATGTCAGAATTCGACTATGCCTTCTTATCCCCTGAGAAGTGGTCTATAGTAAGGATAATGCAAGATAATGCAGACTATGCCATCTAACCCC